>APFE031528514.1:32778-111876 GCA_000404065.3 Pinus taeda | reverse complement strand
ATAGATCACCTTCATCAACATTGGAAGATAAGACTCCACAAGAGATATGGACTGGTAAGAAACCTTCTCTTTCACATCCAAGGGTATTTGGATGTGATGCATATGTACATGTTCCAAAGGAGAAAAGAACCAAGTTGGATAGTAAATTTGAAAGGTGCATATTTATTAGGTATAAGGATGGTTTAAAGGGTTATAAGCTTTGGAACCCAGTAACAAGGAAGGTTGTGTACAACTAAGATGTGGTGTTCAGAGAGGTGAAAGATGTTATTAAACATGAAGTCTAAACAAAGGAACCTGAGAAGATAGATCTTGAGCTAGAGGAAGAATCAGACTCTACAGTAGAGGAGGAATCAGAAGATGAAGAGCCACAAAGAAGGCAACCAGAAAGGTATATTTCGTTTGCTTTCTCTTCAAATATTTCTTTATCTATTACTGACGATGATTCGAGAACTATGAAGGAATCAGTTGATTCAGAGGATGGAAAACCCTAGAAAGATGCCATGGTTGATGAAACGATTGAAAATTTAGAAGAGAACTTTGTCAAAACAAGAGTTCATTGATGATATCAATAAAATAATGATGATAGTGGAGCAATTTTCAGCTCCTACCTCATCAAATCACTGAAAAAAAAGAAAGAGAAAAATAAGGACTCAGGTGACAACCTTCATGAGGCACCTCACTCCCACTATCAGGTTGAAAACCTCTTAGGGTGGCCCAATGGTGTCAATATAAAAAAAAAAAGGAGAAAAAAATTGAGTATAAAAAGTTCCCAGGGTGAAAACCTCTCTTGAGGCACCCAAGGAAAACAACCAGGATCAAACCTCTCAGAGGCAACCTAGTTGTTTTCAAAAAAAAAATAACAAAGAGAAAAATCATGAAAATTTCTATTTTGTAGGTCAACAAGAAGGACAATCAAAGAGAAAAGGAGGATCACCAAGAGACCTATTTCACTCACATTTTATTTTTCCACTCATTTTCATTCATCACTCTACCATTTCTCTAATTTTTCCCCACTGATTTCTTTAGCTTCCAAGGGGATTGTGTTTTCTATAGGATCCCCTATAAACCTATAGGATCCCCTGAAAACCTATAGGATGATCTTGTAGGAATCACAGCGACGTAGAAATCCTATAGGAAGAAACCCTAAAGGAAAAATGACCTACTATGTCAATGAAATAACACCCCTTCATCATCATTCCATCACCATACCTTACCCACCATCATCACCCCTGCATTCACCCTTAAAAACATAATCAGTTTAAAAAAAAATTGACAGTCTTCGAAAAAAGGAAACAGGGAACAATAAAGAGCATCACCTAAGTATTCCTCATTCTCCACACTCCTAGTCTCTCCCCATACATGTCACCATCCTCACAACCCCAGAAAAGAGTATGATTAAGAGTTCTGAGGGAGAAGCAGTTACAGGACATCCTCTAGGAAATCCTGCAGTAGCCTATCCCACATAATACAAATCATAAGAACAGCAAGCCTCGATCATGATGACCCAAGGGAAAAAGGAGCTCCAAATCAGTAGCACCACCATCTTCAATAATAGGTACCTGCACAAACAAAGGGATCTTCAGAAAACAACAAGAAAGGGAAGAAGAATAGCATGCAGCCAATACACACAGCAAGCACCTTCGGTCTTCAACAACTGCAACAAGGTATCAGCAGCATAGATAAGTGTCTCACTCACTCTCTCATATTCATCATGTAGTCAAAAAAATGTAAAGGTTACGAGTCAGTTGGTTTATAAGCGAAACGATCACCAGTTAACTTGGCCACCTTCGCTTAGTCAACAAAGACAAAACAAGGTGTCCTCTTACACGTGGCATCAGACAACTTGAAAATAGAGAAGGAGAAGGAAAAAAGCAGTCAAAGCTATGGATGCATAAGTGGGATCTGATTACGAGGAGTGGGGAATGATGAGGTGGTAGTGGGGACCAACGGTCCAAAAATGGAAATGTACCTCAGCTGCCAGCACACCACATCACCCCAAATGACCATAAAAGGAAATAATCATCGTCCCCATGCATTCATGCATTCACTTCCTTGAGGCTTTCTCTCACAGATCTCTCTCATACCCATGCAACCTACCAAAAGAAAACCTCCATCGGTTTATAGCACAAGAATTCCTACAGGATTGCACAGGAATTCCTACAGGATCATGCATAGGAATTCCTATAGGATACACAGAGACAATCTATAGGATAGGCCAAGAGGAGTTTCAGAGGGGAAATATTGTGGGTTGACCATAGCAAACATTATGAAGAGGTAGGCTCTATAATTACATTCCTCTTTATAAGTAAATTGATCAAAAAAATCCTCTAGTTTGAGTGAATTTGGCAGTTGTGCAAGAGAATTGTCCACGCAACCATCTTAGTTTTTTACTTCTGCATTTGAAAATTGTATCAACCATTTCATCTCCTCAAAACCTTACCAACCAAGATGACAGGAGGGTTTAATAAGAGGGAGGCCACAAACACTGTGAGAATCCAACAACATCCTCAGGAACTAGAAATCTTCACAGGCATAATTGGATGTGTTTTTTTGAAAAATTAAGGGGGTATGATAATGAGGTGGACTACGATTTTTTTCTCTCCCTCATTCCACTCACCAAAGTCCATGCCATTGTTATGGTAAGAGGCCTCTCCATAGAACTCACCACTGAACTCATCAACAAAGTTATCACACTTCCCCTAGGAGTACCATGGAGGAATGAAGACAAAGGAGATAGCCAGGTTGCCAAAAGAAAATTCTTTTTAGAAGGTGAGGAACCCACTGAGGAAAAAATGGAGTAAGGAGATCAAGTTTGCCATATCCCTGGAATAAGGTAAGCTACCAACTAATCAAATAAATTTCATGTGAGGGTAGGTATAGTCTGGTCCATGGGTATCATTTTGGGCTTCTTGAAGAATTGCGATTTTGAGCAGAAACACCCCCTCACCATAGGCTCAATGTACCATACTTCCTACTCCAATCACTAATAGACTCAAGAATCAAAGTGCAAGAGGGAAATTCCCAATAGTCAGCTCACCATGGATTAATTGGAATCCTTATAGACGTTTCCCTCCAAAACCTCAGAATTCCTATATAATGGTCAGTTTTCAGAGACATGTAGGTAGAGGAAGACATGTTAGTCCTATTGTCAGTGAAGAGTAAGAGGAATAGACTGAAGAAGAGGAAGAAGAAATAGAGAAGGAAGAAGAAGAAATAGAAGGAGATGAAGATGAGATGGATGAAGAAGAAGATGAAACAGAAGAAAATGAGGAAGATGAAGAAGAAGAGGAGAAAGAGAAGGACGATGATGAAGAAATAATGGAGGATGTTAAGGAGGAAATTGATAAATATGATGAGGAGCTACAAGAGGAAGAATAAAGTAAAGACATAGGTGAAGAAATAAATGGAAAAGAGGGGGTAGAAAACAAGGAGGAGTAACCTAGGGTGTCTCCAGAACCCACTGAGAGAGAGGTAGAAACTTCCCTCACTATTCTTAGCACCCCCATCAAGAAAAAGGCAAAATACAGAGGCAGACCCCCTTATATTTTAGGACAAGGAAAAGCACAAGAATAAGGCAAGGGAAACCCCAAACACCAACCAAAATTCCCATTATGATTGAAGACTTGTTTGGCCAATTTAGTGTTTCTAAATTGATTTCATTAATTGTCAACCCGGGGCTCGTAAGCTCATGAAGTGAAGGTGTACTATATGTACTTAGGAAACCTCTTAAATCTTTTTATCGTTTGGGGGTGTTGTTTGTGATCAATTTATCTTCCTAAGATGGAATGGATATTTATAAACAGATGGGTGATAGTGTGTGTAAGGTGATTTCTAAATGAGTGAGTGTGTGTTATTGGTGGTTTCTAACTACCTTCTAAATTTGCAAAGGAAAAATCTTGAAATAAATAACTTGAAATGAAACTGAAATCAAAATGGAAAAAACCACTTTCTAATAGCACTAGTCACTACTCATGTTGCTGCAATAAAAAGATAAGAAAAACTACTTTAAAGACCAGTTATAATGTTTAACTCTTCCTAACTCTCTGCTTCCAACAGATAGTACTATGTGAAACATGATTAAGAAGTAGTTAGAGATAAGTCTAAAAAGTACTCAAAACAAGTTGTAAGTTATCAGTATTCTAATCTCTTAAAGATGAACAGCTTATGATAAAGATACCATCAATATGTTAGCATACAACTTGGGAAACTAAACTAGAAATCAACTAGGAAAACAGAGTAAAGGCAGCAACTTATGAATATGACAACTGAAAATACTATTGGAGATAAAGCAAATACACAAAGACACACAATCTCGGGCTAACACCTGCAAAAGACAGTCCTGCTCAGTTTAAAGTAAATGCTGGAAATGAAATGACAATGGAATTAAATCAAATATGTACATGTGTTAAAGAAAAGGAAAATTGCTGAATTCAAAGGAAGTGAATGGTAAAAACATAAAAGTAAATTACTGTACAAAGGCTGTTATGAACGGGGGCCCTCCATCCACAAATCCTAAAGAAAAATCAGCTACGTAAAGGAGTCAAACAGCGGTCTTCTATTAATTCATAATGCAGAAATTACAGTCAAAAAGTGTTGAAACAACAGCTTCAAAACAGAGTTTTTGTGCTCACTAAAAGCGTAGCAAATACATGAATGAAACAACTAAAGACTAATATTGAAGCGTGCGCAGACGCTGGATTTTATAAGCAAGTAAACAACTGCCTACTACGTAAAACAAGAAACTGAAAATTAACTAACAACATGTAAATTAAATGGTTCAGCAACACGTCAATAGGTCCATGGGTGATCTGGAAGGTACGGTCATTATGGAGGTTGAATCCAAGGTTGGATCCTGTCTCCCATGACCTGCGTAGAGTGGAGGAGTTGCCATCTGGAGTGGCATATCCTTTCAGCTCACGCAGCACCGTTTAAGCTGGCTTTGTTGACCAGAGTTGGACCCTCGTTGACCGGAGGTATGCGTGGCGTTGCTGACCAAGCCAATAGCACAGGAACCTTCAACACCTTCATTCCCACATGCCCATGTGGTTTGTTTCTCAAAATGACATGTGGAACATGGAGATCAATGAAAAGGCTACGGAATTGCTGAATGGCTGCGGAATTGCTAGACAGCTGCGGAAACTCTATGCATATGTCAAAAATCTAGACAAACAGTCAAACATTTAGCAAAGTCAACCAATCATGCTTAAAGACATCAAATGTAATGATCTGGGTAAGTTTATGAGGAAAATAGGGCAAAAGAGAGGGATAAGTGAGGAAAAGCTGTAGGTAATGATGGATAAAGAGGTGCAAGTTAGAGGCTCTACAAGACTCTCCTATCATCTTTGTGAGAAGGCCTATGTCTAGATCAACCTCCTGCAAGGGAAAAGCAACCCTACAGGATACACAACAGAATCTACAGGAATTAGAAGAAGTCCTACAAGATACTCTGTTAAACCTACTCGAGACACAAAAATTGGAAAAGGAGGTAGGACAACAACAAGGAACTAAAGAAGAGGACCCAGAGTCAAAAGAACCTAGCCCCCAACCTAACCTTGACTCCTACTATAGGTTTATTGAAGAAGGAAGAGTCATACCTCAAAAAATTGCTATTCCATTGTTCTTCGAGCCTGAGAAGGAGAGAGCCACAACTCCCTGGTGGATGTAGATTTCCAAATCCAAGGGGATGGAAGACATTGGGCACATCGAGGAGAAGCTCAAGGAGATAGGAAAAGAGATAAGTAGCTTGAGAGATAGAGAGGTCGTAATGAAAAATCATCTAGAAACATAAAATGCATGGTTGAGAGGACAACTGCAAGGAAAAGAGAATCAATTGGCATGTATGGATAGTCTCTCTTTGGAAGTAATATAGTGTAGGATGCCAGCTAAATCTTATGCCCTATACCTCAAGGAACAGTGGCTATAGTTCCAAATCAAGACCCTACCATAGAGAGGCACAATGCCATTTCAAGACTACAGGAAATTCATTGATCTTTGTGATCCTAGCACACTAGAAGATAGGGCTAATATGTCTGAGTTTTATTTGCACAACATGGCCTTAAGAGACATGAATGTATGGGACCCTAATGTGAAGCTAGGAGATTTAAAGTTGATGGCTTTGGTATCATGGATGAACCATGAGGAATCAAGGGCTATAGAGATGAAGAAGATATTGGAAAGAGATAAAACTGAACCTCTTATGATTAGAGCTGAACATTTAGATCCCATGGCCCTCATCAGTACCCATAATTGGATTACAAATGATTCTTCTCTTACACGTAGATATCTTGCTTCCCAAGAGCAAGAAATTTCACATTTTAAGGACACGTTCAGACCGTTAGGGGAAGATACCATACATGCTTACCCAAGGAGATGGAACTGTTGAGCAGTAAAAAGGGTCTTTTTAACCTCTATTTACCATACATTAATTATCAATCCAAGTACGATTTTTTATCTCAAAAGTGTACTCAATCTAAGGTGGTCACTTGTCAAGAGTAATGTTAGTAGTATAGTGCTTTCACAAAAGTAAGTAAATGCTGGAAACAAACTCTGAATGTAATGGCAAGAAATTGAAATGCTTTGTAACTAAATCATTTATTTAATAAACTACAGCACTCTTCACCCAAGGGTGCAGTAATGATAACTCTTCCCTTTGTAAACTGATGCAAATGAAAAGCAATCAAAGAGAAGATCTCCAATCTGGGAACCAGATATCAATAGTCAATGTTCACTACAGTTGCAGATCGTTTTGTTCACACCAAAGCAATTACTTGAAATAATAATTCAATTAATAGAAAAGGGAAAAACAACTAATCTATTCAAAAGATCGAACAACAAGACTTTAACTTACATGAATGAATTAAGCAGCAATCGTAATCTAAAGAAATTAGATAGAAATCTTTAACTAGGAATTGATTTGAACGGAAAACCAAGAATGGAACAACAACCTAAAGTAAGTCTTACGAAATATTGAACATCAAATTGAATCAAATGTAAACACTCAGCGAACTAAATCAAATGTTAACACACAACGAATTTACAATGATGAAATCAGTAATATGAGTTTAGCATAATAAATATTAACCATAGCTATAAAGGAACAGCAATTGCATTTGAAATGGAACAATAATCTGAATGAACAACAATCACAATTAGAGGTAAATTATAGCTGAATAAAAAACAATACCAATATGTAAATGCACAGCAATGTTACTCTGTAAATGAACAGTAATGTTAATCTATAAAGGAATAGCAATGTTACGCAGTAATATCAATCTGTAAAGGAACAACAATGAGATATGATTTCAGAATGAACAGCATAACATTTCAGTTGCAGAAGATAACCTTACTATTCAAATAAAAATTAAATATAACAGAGCCAATAAACGAAATAAAAAGGAACAACAGATTACTAAATGAAGCAAGTAAAAGAAATCAAACCACAAACAACTTGGAATTGTTAAATAATGGAACAGAAAGAAAGTGATCCACCAGGGCTAGGCCCTTAGCCTCTAGGGATGCACTGTTGTAGTTACTCCAGAATCAAAGATGGAACAGCAAAAAGTTTTATATATTAATCATGAAAACAAAGTTACAATAATTTCTCTTTAAAGAGAGTCGATGATCAAAGTTCTATTTGCAACAGCAAATTCTATAAAACAACAATAATCCATGCCTTGGGCTAGCAACGCTATCCCTTTTTATAGCGGCTAGGCAGAAATACCAAAGATACAGATATTCTTAAGGTAGCGATCCCTCAGGATCAAAGGATCCTGAGGGATTCATCATATCGTTATGTTTCAGTTATCTCTTATCCTCTTGTGCTAATATGGTATTTCTTCTTCCTTTTTCTGGCTCATGCACTCTGATCTAGATTGCCTCGTTTGGATGCAGTTCCCTGTCAAAGGGACAACAGTTGGTTTTGCCTTGTCTCTTCCTCTGAAATGGTGATCTTCCTTTTTCTTAATTTTTTGCATAGAAAAAGGTAATAATTAGTCATTTTACGTTACTCACAAATCTCTTAAACTTTATCATAATCCTTCATCATATGCTCATCTCATAATATAAAGAATTTATGAATTAAAGGAAAGGATAATGAAATAAGTGGAAATTACATACCTTTTCTAATGCTCAACACATTCCCCTGCCTACCCTTTTTCATGCCCTCATGAAAACATTGTAATTGACATGCAAGGTAGTTAGGGAATAGGCTAGAGAAGGATTCTCAATTGGTGGTCTACAACCATGATTCCTAGCTAAGATTTAAAAAATATGCCCTGTTTGACCTTCAGGAAATTCATATAAGGCTCTATACCCTAGTGCAGGATACCAAATGACTAGACTTCGGAACCTACAGCCTAACCGAGACGGGCCTTCTCTCAAGATAAGGTCACCATAGATAACCAAGCGGTCAGCAACTAGCTTAAAATTCTCATAATTGAATGGTTCTCTGTTTTGGATATTCCGATTAAAGGTTTGATATCAAAATTTGGCTGCTGCTATGGCAAGGTCTTTGATGGTTAAGAAGTATTCTACCCCTTGCCAAATGACTGCTATGTGAATAGGTCCCAATGACTGGATTACACCCTAAGTTCTCATTAAGCTCCTACGTTTGTTCCATAATTGCAATGGGTCTCTAGGTTCACCCCTTACCCATAGATATAATCCATTCTCTTGTCTTTGGAAGACATTGTAGGCTTTAAGTCACTTTATCTAATTAAAACAAAAAGAAATAAATGCCTGAAGTTGGACATTACCCACAAAAGGGCTAGGGTTCTGTTCTGTTTCTCCATCTAACACAAGATTGTGCAAATAAAATTCACATAACAATCGCTGAACTTTCACCGCGTAATTATTACAATAGTTTATGAAATCATCAATGGTTTTTATCTCTATAGGAACTCCTGCCTTGATAGCCTAAATTTTCAATTGTAAATATCTTTCCATGAAAGCCAAAGCATAGCTTCTAGTAGGTGCCCTACATGCTAGAACATTGGTACACAAAGAACATAAGGTATCGATTTGATTTACAACTGTGTCTAGTCTATGGGTTACCTTTTTGACTCTTTCCTCTGCCTTTCGCCATCCATCTAACGCCTGGCTTTCCAATGCATTGATGTTCTTTAGTTGCTGTTATAACTTCTGATATTTTTCTTAAGGAACAATTTCCTCTATGAGTTTCTCTGTTGTTTGTTGGGCTTGTGCCAAATATTTTTGCAGAGTTACTATCCTCAATTCATTATCCATCATGATAATTTTGGGCTGGAGATCTACTTGGATCTCCTGATTGCGACATCTAGTATTTATGGCCTAAGTTTCCTTCTCACAGACTATCCGATATATCTGGACTTCCTTGTCACAGGCCAGTGTGTTGTCCATTTGTGCTTTTGCATTTGCAACAACCAAATGTTATTCCTTGCAATTCTGAATAACAAGTTTGACTTGAGTCCTCTTGGTATTTTTCTTGTGGGATTTTGCCTAAGTGGTTGCACGCTTTGCCCCAGAGGTTCCTTTTTAGTTCTTCCCCATTTTTAAGATTCCTATTTGTTGTCTAAGTTACTTAATTACGTTAAGCAATCTCTACTGTTCCTTTCGCAATTTTTTAATTTCATCTGTTTTCTTAGAAGGAACAGCCATTTGTTTTCTCAGGTCTGGGTTTTGTACCACAGGCATTGTACTTTCACCTTGGCCAATCTCCATGTTTCCTTCTGGGAACACCTCCTTAGTGTTCTGTTGATCAAGAATTTCAAGGGTAGAAAGCCTAGTTTGTTCTATTGTCTCCTATGCAGCTTCTTCCTCTACCTCTTCTTCATCATGCAATTCTTCGGGTGTATTCTGACCAGGAACATATTCTTCTTCTTCCTCCTCCATGGAACTCTTCTCCCCAGGTACACTCTTATCATGAGTAGAGTGATTCTCTTCTTCCTCCTTGTCACACATTTCCTCTGATGCACTTTTATCATGAGCAGAGTGTTCATGTGGCCCTTCTTCAGTATGGGGGTTGAGTGGGCTGTGAGGTTGGACATACTTGCCCATATTGGCCAAAATGTGGGCCAATTCATCTTCTTGTAGAGGGTTTTGCAGTGGACTTTCGTTGCGTTGCTCTGTCTCCTCCCCTTCTTCCTGACTGAATTGTTCTGTCTCCTCCTCTGGTTCTTGTTCATCGTTTTCCTCCAATTCTTCTTCATTCTCCCCACCTTCAAGTTGTGGGGGATGTTCGTCTTTTGAATCGTGTATTTCCATAGGTTGGTTAATGTTTCCTTGGGAATTTCCCAACAATCCTTTGCTCCTTGCCAATCTGACAGATTGTCTTCATTTCGGTGGTATACTCGATGTGCTAGCAATATGTTTTTGTTTTTGGGTTGGAAAGGCTAGTCCCCCATCTATCGAGAACATCAATTCTTCCCAACTACTCTGTTGTTGGGCAAGACTATAACTAACTATCAATCGAATTAAACCATGATGGCTTACTACTGAATCTACATGGCAAGATTTTATCATGCTTTAGGCAACATTGTGTAATAAAAAAATTTAGGGTGCAAGCAAATTCATAGCGAATTTTTGCTTTAATACAACTAATAGTTTGATATGCCGTGGTCTTACCACATCTTTTCTGCCATCGCACTTGATGTAGCTTTGGGTAATCCTCACCAATTCTGCCCAAGGCTCTTCCAAGGTTGCTGGCAGGACTCCTTTCCCTTTGACAGTAAGGTTCTGCCCTTCGTCATGAAAGATGGTTATGGCATCTCACAGTCTCACCTTTCTAAGAGTCCATACAGGTCCAACGACTGGTAGTCCTGAAACTTCAGCAATTATGTCATCTGTGACTGCTATCTGTCTCCCTCTCACCATGGAATGCTTTTCTTGCAAATTCTGCAGAAACTCAATTCCCACTGTCTCATTAGATTGTTGTATATGGTTAAGGTAAGCTATCCATCTTGCCCTTCCTAATATTTCTTGTGCAACATCAGAGACCATTAACACCTGTTGCTCACTACGAGTTGATCTTCCTCCCATCTTATTCATGCTTAGCACACTGTAAAAACACAGGGACGGCGATGGAACAACAAGCTATTCAAATTTTTAGCTCACTGTTAAGAAAACACAAAGAATATGATGGAATAGTAAGTTATTCAAATTTTTAACTTACTGCTAATTTTTGAATAGCAAAACACAGAAATGGCATTGGAACAGCAAGCCATGCATATTGGGAAACACAATACCATTAGTCTTGCTATTCTCAAGTTTTGGTGAAGTCATAATACCTCCAAATAATGAGCTAACACGTATGCCAGTGAATTATGGAGATCACCCGTGCCCCCCTAAAATGTGAGAGGCCATCGTCGGCCGTCAAATAAAGGAGCAACATCGTAAACTGCAATCATACAGTGGAATAAAGGAACAACGTATGGATATATGACATGTTTACAAAAATGAGCAGATTACCAAAATCGAGGCATATAATGAAATCGCTAATAAATATGGAAATGGCATGATATGATGCAAAAAATGGAGGATAGAACGGCTGAAGTGAATAAAAGTTCTTATGTGGTCATTATCCACTTTAACCATTATGATTGATTTTGTAAATGATTTTCATGTATCAAAGGTTTAGAAGGGTTATATGACATAATCTCATTCGAAATCACTATAAAGATATAAGAAGAAGGGTTTATAATGACTATTGGTGTATAAGAAATATGACTTCAATACCATCAACAGAGCTCTATTTCCCACAGGTGTCCATAACCTTGACAGAGTTGCTTATTTCACCTTTGGAACCATAATCCTTTATGTATGCCTAGGAAAGTGTTGTGCATTATCAAAATGGAGGCCATTGTGCTGGCTTGGTAACCAGATGAATCACAATGCCATTCACCAGGAAGGAGTGAAAGGTGGTCAGGCCAACTCATGATGAGACCTCTTGTTCCAAGGACTTTTTATTTTTCTGATGTGCCTCTTGGATCATATCCCTAGTGTGGTAGCCATAGTGGGAATGCCACTTCACTTTCTTCCTTATGATCATAGTAGGCTAGATCTTGATGAGACCCCCATCCTTCATCTGACAAATCATGTTAATAATCATATAGATATACATATTTTCTTTTTCTTCTTTTCTTTTATATAGGACTTTTCCTATTTATATATAGACGGTGGCTCAACACTCCTTAAGAGTAGGGATGGTGGAAGAATTTTGAACATCTCAATAGAGAAAAATGTGCTCTTATTCTTATTCAATAATAATGATCAAAGAGAATTATGGGGATTTAAAAAGAAACATCATGATAAAAATAATAAATCACATTGGTATTAGTGAAAATAAAGACAGCAAAGTGATATAAATAGTTGTGTCCTTTCCTCTTTTCTCTTATCAATTCAAAGCAATTTCTTTTAAAGATAATGATTTTTCTTTGATTTGTTGATTTCAGTATCCTCTAGTTTTTGTATTCTTGCATAAATGTATAGCTATGCCTTAAATGACCATCGCTCACAAAAATCCTCCAAATGGTGAAACAGACATGCACACAAAAAGAAGAAAAATGCACTCAAAAAGTGTTGTTCTTTAGATGGAACAACTACCGTTTCTTTAGAGGGACAACTAAAGAATATTTACACATAGAAACCATATGCAAAAAGGAAAAAAAAATACTTTAAAGTGTCGTTTGTTAATCAGAATAGAAAATAAAGTAAATGCAAACAAAAGATGCGGAAATGTTGTTCCTTCAGAAAGGAAAAACAAAAAAAAGTGGTGTTCCTTTGGAAAGGAACATCAAAAATGCGGATGTGTTGTTCCTTCTGAAGTGAACGGTAAAACGTGAAAGTGTTGTTCCTTCGGAAAGGAACAACAAAATGCAAAAGTGTTGTTCCTTCAAGAAAAGAACAGAAAATGGCGAAAATGCTATTCTTTCGGAAAGGATCAGCAGGATGAAAAAGTTGTGTTCCTTTGGAAAGGAACAGTAAAATGGAAAAAATGTTGTTCCTTCAGAAAGGAACAGAAAAATGCAAAAGTGTTGTTCCTTCAGAAAGGAACAGCAAAACGGTGAAAATGTTGTTCCTTCAGAAAGGAACAAAAAAATGCAAAAGTGTTGTGCCTTCAAAAAGGAACAACAAAACGAAAAAAATGTTGTTCCTTCAAAAAGGAACAACAAAATGCAAAAGTGTTGTTCCTTTAGAAAGGAACAGCAAAACAACGAAAATGTTGTTCCTTCGGAAAGGAACAGCAAAATGCAAAAGTGTTGTTCCTTTGGAAAGGAATAGCAAAATGGCGAAAATGTTGTTCCTTTGGAAAGGAACAGCAAAATGCAAAAGTGTTTTTCCTTTAGAAAGGAACAGTAAAATGGTGAAAATGTTGTTCCTTCGAAAAGGAACAACAAAATGCAAAAGTGTTGTTCCTTCGGAAAGGAATAGCAAAATGTAAAAAAAATTGCTGAAATGCAGAAATCTGTACAGAAAGTAATGTACACAAACATAACAAAAAAAGTTATTTACAAAATTTTAAAAGCAACCAAATTACTTAGTGAACCAAAGGCAAGGAATAGTTCTCTTCCTTAGCCAAAATCTGCATGTTAGAATCTTCCCGGAATTGCTGGTAGAAGGATTCTCGAGTAAGCATTTTGTGGTATAGTCAAACTCGGTGGCCATTTACTTTAAAGGTATGTCCAGATCCGTCAATAGTAGTCAAAGTAATAGTGCCATTGTCATGCACTTTCTGGATTTTATACGGCCCTAGCAAACGAGTCTAAAGTCTTCCCGAAAAAATCCTAAAACCTGGAATCGTATAGAAGTGCCCAATCTCCTTCGTGGAAGATTTTCTTTTTGATCAGAGCGTTGTGCCATTTTGCTCTCTGTTGTTGGATTAATGCATTATGTTGAAGATCCGAGAGCCTAATTTCATCTAGCTCGTTGATTTGTTGTAGTCTATTAATCTGGGCCTCATTTAAATCTACACCGACTTCCTATGTTGTTCTCAACGTTTGTATTCCAAATTCTATTGGAAAAATGGGTTCATTTCAAAATAGTAGTTGATATGGTGAATAACTGGTGTTGTTTCTCCATGTTGTTCAGTATGCCCACAAGGCTTCTGGCAATATTGTATCCTAATTGTGTCTATGTGATGCAATGGTTTTTGTTAATTGCTTCTATTACTTTATTCGTGCTCTCTACTTGCCCATTTGCCTATGGGTGGTATGGAGTGGTAATCTTATGCTAAATATCATAGTTTTTTAATGTTGCGGCAATTTTATTACCTGCAAATTGTGGTCCTCCATCCGTGATTATGTCTCTTGGGAGGCCATATCGCACAAATATTTGGAACAAAAAATGAATGACAGAGTCTTATGTAGCTCTTGGAAGTGCCTCTGCTTCAACCCATTTGGTCAAATACTCAGTTGCTACCAAAATATATGTTTTCTAGTTTGATGACGGGTTGATCGGACCAACAAAATCGAGTGCCTAATGCTCAAATGTTTTGATGACTCGCTATGGGTTCAAAAGCATTTCATCGAACTGTCCAAGGCGTCCTACTCTTTGGCAACTGTCATAGGCTTGAACAAATTTCTTCATGTCTTTGAATATTGTGGGCCAGTAATACCCTGTTTATAGAACTTTGTGACCAGTTCTTCGATCTGCGAAATGTTCGCCACATGGTCCATCATGATAAGCTTTCAGAATGTCAAATATTTTACCTTCACAGACACATCTTCTGATGTGCATATCTGCCCCTATATGAAATAGGTAGCCCCCAATCCAAGAAAATCGGGTACTACGTTGCATAATCTATTTTCGTTCATTGGAGGTCAAATGTTTTGGTAATTTGTCTACTGCTAAATAATTTGCAACATCGGCATACTAGGGTGTCTTAACAGTAACAATGAATAAATGTTCATCTGTAAATTGATCTTTGACTACTGCTACGTCCTCTGGCTTCGGCATTCATGAGAGAAAATCAGCTACAGGATTCTCTTTCCCAAGTCGATCTTTTATTGTGATGTCAAATTCGTGCAATAGAATCAACCATATTGTTACTCTATCGTTTGTAATTGGTTTATTTGCTAAATATTTTATGGCAGAGTGATCTGTATATAAAAAAACAATATATCTAGTGATATAATGCCTAAATTTATTTACATCATGTATTACAGCTAAAAATTATTTTTCAATAACAGTATAGTTTAGCTTAGCAGGAGACAAATTCTTGCTAATATAATAGATTGCATATGGCTTTTTATCTTCTTCCTATCCAAGGACTGCTCCAATAGTTGTGTCTGAAGCATCTGATGAAATTTGAAATGGCAAGTCCCAACTTGGGCCTTTGAGCACTAGTGTTGTTGACACAAGCTTTTTTAGATCCTCAAAAGCATGGTCACATTTTTCTGTCCAAACAAAATCAACATTCCCTGTTAGTGCGTATAGAGGTGCAGCTATTTGAGAAAAATGTTCTATAAATCTCCTATAATAACCAGAGAATCCAAGAAGACTACGTACCTCTGTCTGTGTGGTAGGAGTAGGTATTAACAAAATTATTTGAATTTTAGCCGGATTTACCTGTATTCCAGCCGTTGAGATATAATGACCTAGGATGAGTCCTTTAGTCATCATCATATAGCACTTTTCATGGCTCAAGCACAGCCTAGTGACGATACAACATTGCAATACCCTTTCCAATGTGTCTAGTGCTGGGTCGAAATCATCTCCATATGGTGTGAAATCATCCATGTATACTTCAAGCCCTTCATTTATTAAACCTGAAAAGATGTTGAGGATAGCCCTTTGAAATGTGGCAGGGGCATTGCATAGGCCAAAGGGTAAGACTCTGTAGGCAAACGTTCCCCAAGGATAAGTAAAAGTAGTTTTGTCCTGGTCTTCAAGGTAGTTTTGTCCTACTCTTCAGGGGCAATCTGAATCTGATTGTACCCACTGAAGCCATCCAAGAAAGAAAAGAATTTATTTCCTGCTAATGTATCTAATAACTAGTTAATGAATGGAAGGGGAAAGTGGTCTTTCTAGGTTGGTTTGTTTAATTCTCTATAATATACACAAATCATCCACTTTCCATTTTTCTTTGGCACCACTACTAGCGGAGAGACCCATTTGCTATTGGAGATTGGATAAATAAAGCTTACATCCAAAAGTTTTTGTAATTCAACTTTCACAATTGTTTAGGTGAGGGTTAAGTATCTGTTGGGGTTGGCAAATAGATCTCGCATCCTTTTCTATATAAATGTGGTATGTACATAGTTGGGGATCGATTCCCTTCATGTCTGAATAATCCCATGCAAAATCTTCCTTGTATTTTCTCAGTAGTTGGACCAGCTTCTCTTCTTGTTCAGGAGTCAGGTTATTATTGATGTTCAAAGTCTTTCCTGGCTCAATCTCTATAGTTTTTCTATTTGAAACAGAGGTGGTGGGTATTGTCTGGTCATGAGTGTCTTTGAGAGGATCTTCTTCTATTTCATTGTCAAATGCTACCTCTATCATGTGACATTGTATGTGGGATCTGGATTCAGCTTGGTTAATGAGGTTGTTAATAACATCATCCTCTGTTTGATCTTTGAAATCAAGGGCATCTTCTATGGTTAATGGGGATCTAATGTTTTTGGTGAGATATGTTAAAGGATGTTTGTTAGTTTTTATTATTGTTACACTTGGCTGGGATAAAGGGTATAGGGCTATATTCTTGATGTTACTCCCTCTAGTTATGGTCATATTGCCTTGTCGGTAGCCAATGTAAGCATCAGCAGTCGCAAACCAAGGCCTGCCTAAAGTTAACGGATGTCCATCGAGTCGGTTTTTGGGGTTTATTATTAGAAAGTCAGTAGGATATTCCCAGGAATCAAAAGATACCATGACATCATGTAGTGTACCTTTTGGCCTAACCACTGATCGATCAGCCAGTTCTAATAAGGTGGAAGTTGGTTTCGTTGATGTAATGCCCAGTTTTTGACAAGTGGTGGTTGTTAAAATATTGATTGCAGCCCTTAAATCAACTAAGGCATTTGAAAAGGTTTCTTCATTAATTTGCATTGTCACTTTTGGATTTCCTAGGTCTTCATATTCGACATGTGCTTCTCTTCCTAATAATAGATCAGATAGGGTGCCAACTACTTGGACTGTTGGGTTATTTGTTACTCTCCTCCTTGGATTTTTTATACATAGTTCTTTGATGGTATTTGCATATATTGGGATATCTTGGATAGCTTGGAGGAGCGGTATTTTTATGTACAAATTCTTTAGTTCTCCCAGAATATAAAAATCAGGATGTTCTATAGTGCGCGGTATGATTAATCGTTCTAGGAATGGGAGAGAAGATGTGGTTGCTTGGTCATGAGTCTATTGTCTAACCACATCTTCTTCTTGTAATGGTTGTTCTGCGGGTAACTGATTTTCAACTTGAACATTTTTATCTCCCTCGGTTTCTATAATGTACCCAGACCTTAGTTGAAGGTTTTTGCACTCCCTTAGATCGGTTTCTAGTTCTGGTGTTTCAATTATTTGAACAGATTGAACCGGTATGTTATTTGGATTCAGGTTGGGTTGGGCTGGGAGTTGCGGTCTCAAGTTGGACTGGGGGTTTTGTTGTAGTGTTGGCAGTGTAGGTTGAGGGAGTGGAATGGTTCCTACTGGTTGATTCATCAACCTTTGCCAGTTTGTCTGTCAGGCTTGACTCTACGAAGTGGGAGGGGACCATTGTGTTGGATGCGCGTTGTTTTGCCAATATGGTGGAGCATAGGGAAAATTTGGCCAATCATATTGGCTTGTTTAATTTGGCCATGGTGATGATGAATGAAATGGTTGTTGTGACCAATTTGAGAAGGGAGGTTGATTTTGCCACATTATATTATATTGCTAAGCATGATATTGTGGAGGCTGGAAAGAAGAAGATGGATCAGGGAACATAACTAATTGTCACAGCTGCCGACGACACTGATTAAGTAGGTACACCGGTTTTGGTTCTTCTTCCGCTTCTTTGTATACTACTTTCAAACTAGGAAGTGAGGGGCAGCTTTCCGTAGAGTGGTCTTTTGTACAGATGGCACAAATTTCAACTGCATCTAATGGGCACTCTTTGTGGCTATGTTTCTTTCTACATCTGGGACAGAATATTACCATATTTTACTCTACTTCTGCTTGTTTCTATTTCACTTGCATAATATCGAGCTATGTTGTCAGAGTCCCCAATGTATTAGTTTTGAAATTTTCTAGTAAATTCTGATTTATGCGCGAGTTACTCCTTCTCTAGAGAACTTGTTGTCCCTTGTAAACCTGTCATGTTCTGCTGGTTTTAGCCTTGTGCTGCCCTGTGAGCTCCTGATACATAAATCAATGATAAATGTCTCCTTTTCCCATAGTATTCAATGTTTCAAACCATTGTTCCTTCATACCTTTAATTAATGTTGTTTTTAATACATTGTCAGGTAAGGGTGATGATGCATAAGGAGATCTTTAAAGATTATACTAAAAACGTTCAACATATTCTTCTAGTGTCTCATTAGGTCTAGCTACCATCTGAAATATTTCATCCTTTAATTCACTAGACCTACAATAATCCTAATATTTCTTCACGAAGGCACCTTTCATCTAACCCCAGTCATTTATAACACCTCCACCTAACCCCCATAAACCATCATAAAGTAGCTCCTTTTAATGTAGAGAGAAATAGTTTTAGCTTTTTGGGATCGGTGGTAGAGTCATATCCCTTTCACAACACATCGAATTCAAACAAAAATGCATCTGGGTCTTCCAATGTTAGACCATGGAATGTAGGGATGTGCTAGAGAGGGATTGCCTTCATAGGTGCCTTAACTATAGTATCTACAATGGGATATTGCAGTGTGGAGGTTTGGTAGGTTTGCTGGTTCTGGGCCATTTGGTCAAATAAGTGCCAATAACCTTTTGGGATTTCTAGGAGGGTATTCCTAGGCTGTTCAGATGGAGTAGGAATAACCTTAACAGGAATGGCCTTAACAACACTTCCTTTGTCTGGGATGATGAGAGTTCCTAATGTATAGGGGATTTTTGCTCTTGAGGTTCTTGAACTTCATTCTAGATGATTTTTACAGCACTTCCCTTATCTAGGTTGCTTAATGTCTAAATTATTCCAAGAGGAGATCTTGGTTCTTAAATTTCCCCTGTTTCTCCTTTTCCTTCATGGATATTACTAAGGTTCCCTTCTTGCAATGATTTTGGGCTAGAATTCTCAATTTCTTGAAAATATTGCTCCTCAATTTGGCTATGCACCTCAGCAAAGGCTACAGATGGTGATCATGTGGCCTGAAGAGAGCTAGTAGGTTGTCTAGAAGAAACTTTTCTAAGTCCTACTGAAGGCTGAGATTCTTCTTTTTTAAGGATTTCGTCTATAAAGGTCAATCGTCCAAGGGTCACCGACCCCTTAGCTTTATCAGGCTTGGGTAGTGGTTTAGGATTCTTTTCAGGCTTTTCTACATAGTCATGCACACAAATCAAATGTTGATTTCTACCCAAAATAACAGCAAATCTATAGGAAAGTAGGCGGGGGAGCAGGGTTGTTACATGCTCCATAAGCAGGTTCTTACCTTCCGTTTTTAAAACCCAACTCTCTCCTAGCAGGTTCTTATATTACTCTCAAAAGAAACAAATGGCTACACTCTTCCTCAGCAACGGCACCAAAATTTCGAGCAGTAAAAAGTGTCTTTTTAACCTCTATTTACCCTACATTAATTATCAATCCAGGTACAATTTGTTATCTCAAGAGTGTACTTAGTTTGAGGTGGTCACTTGTCAAGAGTAGTGCTAGTAGTATAGTAATTTCACAAAAGTAAATAAATGCTGGAAACAAACTCTGAATGTAATGGCAATAAATTGAATGCTTTGTAACTAAATCATTCATTTAAAAAACTACAGCACTCATCATTCAAGGGTGCAGTAATGATAGCTCTTCCCATTGTAAAATGATGCAAATGAAAAGCAATCAAGGAGAAGATCTCCAAACTAGGAACCAGACAGCAATAGTCAATGTTCACTACAGTTGCAGATCGTTCTGTTCACACCAAAGCAATTACTTGAAATGATAATTCAATTAACAGAAAAGGGAACAACAACTAATCTATTGAAAAGATCGAACAGCAAGGCTTTAACTTACAGAAATGAATTAAGCAACAATCATAATCTAAAGGAATTAGCTAACAATCTTTAACTAGGAATTGGTTTGAATAGCAAACCAAGAATGGAACAACAAACTAAAGTAAGTCTTACGAAATATTGAACAACAAATTGAATCAAATGTAAACGGTTAGCGAACTAAATCAAATGTTAACACAACGAATCGACAATGATGAAATCAGTAATCTGAGTTTAGCATAATAAATATTAACCATAGTTATAAAGGAACAACAATTGCAATTGAAATGGAATGATCATCCAAATGAATAGCAATCACAATTAGAGGTAAACCATAGTTGAATAAATAACAATACCGATCTATAAATGCACAGTAATGTTAATCTATAAACGAACAATAATGTTAATCTATAAAGGAACAACAATGTTACACAGTAATATCAATCTGTAAAGGAACAACAATGCGATATGATTTCAGAATGAACAACATAACATTTCAGTTGTAGAAGATAACCTTACTATTCAAATACAAATTAAATATAACAGAGCAAGTAAATGAAATAATAAGGAACAACAGATTATTGAATGAAGCAAGTAAAAGAAATCAAACCACAAACGACTTGGAATTGGAAAATAATGGTATAGAAAGCAAGTGATCCACCAGGGCCAGGCCCTTAGCCTCCAGGGACGCACTGCTGCGGTTACTCCAAAATCAAAGACGAAACAACAACATGGTTTATGTATTAATCATGAAAATAGAGTTACAGTAATCGCTCCTTAAAAAGAGTCGATGATCAAAGTTCTATTTGCAACAACAAATTCTATCAAACAACAATAATTCGAACCTTGGGCTAGTAGTGTTGTCCCTTTTTATAGAAGATAGGTGGAAATACCAAAGATACAGATATTCTTAAGGTATCGATTTGATGTATCGTTGTCCTTCAGTTATCTCGTCATCCTCTTGCGCTGAATGGTATTTCTTCTTCTTTTTTCTGGCTCCTATGCTCTAATCTGGATTGCCTCATTTAGATGTAGTTCTGTGTCAAAGGGATAGCAGTTGGTTTTGCCTTGTCTTTTCCTCTGAAATGGTGATCTTCCTTTTTCTTCATTTTCTGCATAGAAAAAGGTAATAATTAGTCATTTTCCGTTACTCGCAAATCTCTTAAACTTTATCACAATCCTTCATCATATGCCCATCTCATACTATAAAGAAGTTATGAATTAAAGGAAAGGATAATGAAATAAGCGACAGTTACATACCTTTTCTAATGCTCAATAGGAACACATTTCCATATAGCTTAAAGATAATAGAGTATGCCATATAGCTTAAAGATAATAGAGTACCACTCTCCTCAAAGATTGAGAGAAGCACTAAAGAGGACACCCATATAAAAGCAATCTATGAAAAGGCTAAAAGTCAATTGGATTGGCCTGAAACTCAGTCCACCACTACTATTATGAATGCTAGAAGGAAGGAAGGAAGAAGAAGAGTAGAGGCAGTTGGAGGAGGTATAAAGGAAAGCAAGCATCTATGAACAAGAAGAGGAAACCACAATAGAGGCATGGGATGTCAGGGAGGCCACTAGAGCTATGAAGGATATGGATATTGATTGAGTTGCTCATAAGATGAGAAACACTTACAATAGCGGGGTGATGATGATCCTCATCATTGCATAATTATATGGGCCTTAATTCACCTCCTAGATTATTCAAATAAACGTTTCTCAACTTATTACATGACTTTTAATATATTTTGTTTATGAGATGAGTTAGAGTTGGATATTATGCCCAGTGGACTAATATGCATTTAATGCAGGATTGAAGGAGAAAATGAAGGAATTTTTGAAAATATTTAGGTTAAAACTCAAATGGTACAAGGGAGAGCGATTGTAGGAGGTAAATCATCCTCATTTACTTTTCCCCCATTCGAATATTCCTCCATCCATCACACCAGCTCGGAGTGCAAGTAGCCAAGCCATGAGGATTAGAAGGCAGTCAAGCAAGTGAGAGATAAAGAGCTAGTCTATCTCGATTTCAGAATCTGAGCCTCCTTTATTTTAAGAAATTCATTGGGGACTTCAATTGTATAAGTAGAGAGGCCTAAAGCCTCATTAGGATTTGAGTTTTTGTTGTAGAACTCTAAGCCATTTTCAAGCTCCAGACTTGTGAAAGTTTTATTGATGTAATTTTCTATTTTGGTAATAGAAATGAGTTTTGTTTTAAGCTAGCACTGAGTTAACTCAGAGGGCTGAATCTCTTGGGTTAGGGCCCAACCCTAGTAGCCAAGTCTCCTCTTTCTTGTATATGTATTTTTAGTTTAGTTTCATAGCTTCATTGTTAATTTTCTTTTAGATGCATTTCCATTGCAAGTAGTGTAGATTGGATTGGTTGTTTATTAGTTTGCTTCCATTTGTGCCTTACTTCAGTAGTAGGTTAGCAGGGATAAAATGAGCACCACAAGGTTGTCAACAGGTTTCTAGGCCTCACTTCCACCCTCTAGGATCATGACTTGAGAAAGGGACCCTTATACAGCCCCAAAAACACAAATTTCTATTTCTTTTATAAGCTTTGGAGTTTGCTATCTTTAAATTAGCATTTGATCAATTTTGCAAAGTATTACTTCATTGTCATCTTTTTAATCTTCATTTTTTCAGTATGTCTAAACCATGCTTTCATTTCATTCAGCAACTTTCATCATGCATAATGTAGGCAGTTAGTTCATTAATTCTTCTTTTCTCGTTTATGAGAATGTTTCTTGTTTACATAGCTTTTTCGAAAATATACATGTTTTGTGCAGAGCAAGTACTCCAGGAGTAGACAAAGACTTCATAGCCAGTCACCCCCTTCCACTTCATCCACCACAACCATTCCTTGTTTCACCATTTCCTTCACTAGATTTCAGCATTTTTCATAGAAATTCTTCCAAGCACATTGAGCGAATCCAACTATCCTCTATCTTTGTTTTTGATTTCAAAGTGATCCTATACCTTTCCTCATGTCATCCTGCCCATCTACTACCTTCCCTAAGCCTTCCATCACCTCCAACACCTTCCATTTTTCTCTCGGCTGTATCTTGTAGGTTTACAAGGAATCTTATAGGTTTCTAGTACATCATGTAGGTTTTCTTGAAATGCCTTGTTTTGAGATTGAAATGAGGGAAAACCTCTACAAAGTCACCAAAATACTCCCAAGGGACTCCCACAGTGTCCAACCATCTCCTATCCCTTCCAGCTATCCTCCAACATCCTTAATTCGCCTACCACATTACCAAAATAAATTAGTTTGCATAATTGATTTTGCATGAAAAGACAAAAAGAAAAAAGAAGATTTATTTTAGTCCCTTTACTTGCACATTAGTAATGTTTGATGCTTCTTACTTCCATACTTAGATAGTAACATTACTAAATTGTGTATCAAGTCCTCCTAAGGAGGAAAAATGAATAAACATGGACCACGAGATCCTTTGAGTAGAACCAGCAAGAGTACTGGTGGAGGAGTTACTCAAGTGGAAACCGGTAATTTGTTAGAAAATTTCAAGACATATATCTCGAGTACTTTGACAATGTTGTTGGATGTTTTTTAGGTGAAACAAAAATAGGAAAAGGTAGGACAAGCGTTGGCAATCTTCTCTCCTTCTTGTCGTAAAAAACACACTTGCATGGAATGTCCACTAGATGTGGTTGAAGTTCGTGCTATTTGTGAAAATAGACATGTAAATGATCACTTCCCATACTTGTAAAGATTAAAATTTGTCTATAAGGAAGTCAAAGAGGAACATAAATCAACATACTTAGTGGCCCAGTGATGACAATGGAAATCTCATCCCCCAAACATAACCCATGGCTCTCCTATGTTTTTTTCTAGTCATTATAATCAACAATGGTATCATGGACCAGCTTGGCAAAGTCAATAATATCCCAGAGCATTATGGTAGAGTTAGAAATCCCCAACACCATCATGGCTAAATATAACATATCTTGGCTGTGAATGGAAAAAACAAAAGTACATTGGACCGCCTTGGTAAAACACGCAATACTCTTCCTAATGGATGAATCAGGTCACTTACGAGCTAGTATGGCATAAAAATTGGAAATTCCCTTTTGGCACAACTAATAAATCTCTAAGGGTGTTACCTCAGTCGCAAGCACTATCAAGGTTACAATCATCCCAACCACAACTTTAGTTACCTTTGAACACTTCACCATTTATACACCCTCAAATTCCTGCAAAACCAAATCCCAATCTGAATAACTAACCTATTCAACTTTTAGAAATATCAAAAACATTTGATTCTTGTTTTACTCCTTTAAAATGTAAAAAAAATTAAATTACAATTGGGGAAAACAATTTTCATAGAAATTTCTTCAAAAATCTTAAAACATTAGAAAATAAAAAACATAATAAAGAGCAAGATCAATTTCAAATTGAAAATTCTTCAAAATTTGCAACCAATGATGGATCAAAATCACCTTCACCACCAACATTAGATCCATTTCCTGAACCTACTAGAAGCCAAAAAGAAACTAAGTTTACAATCATTGCTCCCCCATTTCCAGAAATATAACTATAATTAAACAGTTGGTATACCTTGAATTAAAACCTCTCTCTTGCAAGTGATCACATATGTGGCTATCTACGTAAATACCGTTAATGAATTGTGTGCTAAGAAGCCTGGAAGGAATCCTAAGGATCCTCCCACTATTCATGTGACTATAAAACTGTTTGATTTAACCTTAGGAGGACAAATTTATATGAAATATGAGGACCCTAGAAATCCTGTAGTTATTGTACAAATCAAAGGTATCGATTTTCCAAATATATTGGTACCCCTAGGAACTGTTACAATATTATGACACTAAAAGCCTATGCTTTTCTTGGAATGCATGAGCTAAGACTAACTCCCACTATGTTGGAACTAGTTGATAGATTTGTGGTCAAACCCAAAGGAATCCTTGAGGATATAATTGTCTTGGTGGATTCTATTGAGAAATCTACGTCAAAGTTATTTGGGTAATTATTGAATTTATTTCTCTTAATCCTTGACACTTTCTTGTGATTTATATTTGGGCATCATTATTATAATTTTCTTTTTTCATAATCAATACAAATTCCAATATTAATATTACAATGCAAATAAGAAGACACCATAAATAGGCTCTAAGCCAGGGAGGAACACCATAAGAGAAAACCTAGAAACTCTTCCTAATAGAATCAATTCAATTAAGACTTCCAAGATATTGACCCAAGGCCAACCGAAGGACAAGCTAGCTAAACCCTTCAACAAAATCTATGTAGAAACAAATCTGAAGAAACCCTATTTTCCTCCAACAGCTCACACGTGTGAGCTAGAAAGGATGCCCAAAACATAATTTTTGTCCTCCTCTTTTCACTGACTCTACAAGAAATTTTGATCTTCCTTCTTAGATTAGATCCGATAGAAATTTTTCTTGCTTGATGTGTGTACAAATGAAGAGGAGTTTTATATTTTTATATGCATCTTGAGGGGAACATTAGGCCTCTTCTAGGCCAAATTGAGGAGTTGGCCAACTTGTCACTTTGGAGGCTTCTAGACTTAAATTTTACATAAAATAATTCTCTTTCTTTTAATAGAAGATCCCTCAAAGGGACATACATCATGAATATTGACTCTTTGACTTTGCACAATACCCTGGAGAACACATTAGTGTTATAGCTCCAAATCTCACTATTATGGTTTGTGATGCTGCACTCATGGCCTAGGGCAACCCCTCCTTCCAAACCTGGTCCAAAATCTAAAAAACAATGTTTTATTCCCTGTACGCGACATTTCCCTGAGTTAAACACGTGTATACGCGGGTTCATACATACCCAACCCGCGTATATGTATTAAAACACTTAAAAAAAATATAAAAATCCTTATTTTCGGGCGGAGATCGCGGGTTTTACCTGCTGATCACCTGTTAGTGCCCGTGGCCTCAACTGTCCCAAACCAATTCCTAACTAAAAAACTACTTTGGAATTGGTATAAAATGACACCTAAGGGAAGGCCTAAAAGAGGAGAGAGTATAGAGAAAGGTTATTATACCGAGATTTCCCCCTGATTAGGTCTGAAGACCCTTGTGCCTTCTGCACTTCCCCCATCTTTTACAGGAAACCCTTGTTTCCTTGTGATTTGATGTTCATCCCTTAGTCATGACATCTTGGAGTGAGTATTGGAAGGTGACCTACTAGAGGCTTGAGGCGGGACGGATCTAGAAGGAGACTGAGCTTTGAGCCTGCAGAAGTGGTTCAGGTGATATTGCTCTTATTTGTACTATTCTACTTGTCTAATAAAGAAACACGTCTTGTTCCCGATATGCTTCTTTCTTCATGTTAATGATGTTCATATTTGAATTTCATGTATGAATGGATGTCTAAAATTTTATAACTAACTCCTTTCTTATATAACATAAAGATGATTTTTACGTGAATCTTTGTCCATATATGCTGCATTCCTTGGAATTGTTGTTTTTGCAGGGCAAAGGAGCGGAAGGGACGTGAAGAAGGGTTTGCACCCTTGAGGAACTACCCAAACGTAGGACCTGAGGTACGTGCTTCTCACCTTAGAAATAGCTTTTTCTAGCATAATGGTTGTGTGTGTGCATGTTTCTTGATTTAGACAACTTTCAGTCTACTAGGGTTCCACCCAAGAGCCTTAGGGGATAAAATCCCGCAACAATTAGGTGTTTTGACCGAGCACAATAAACCAATGGGCAAGAAACCCATTTACATAAATAATTTTCTTTTTTTTTTTAAATATATTTTTCTTTTATTTTTTCTTTTTACAAGTACATCAATGATTGCATTGTGACTCGTTTACAATTATGAATACTGACACAAGTTACATATTCGACGCTCCCTCTTAACTAGGGAGGTATTCATAATTGACTATAGGTACAAGGATAATACATTCATTGAGTTATTCTCTTAAGAAGAGTCACATTGGTATGCCATCTCATAAGCGACCTATTCAGCTTATGCTAGTGCATCTCATCATATCGACCAACATTTTCATATAGCAAGGCCTTGACTAATAGCTCTATCTCTCCACTAGATTAGAGTACAAATGTTTGGAAGACAATGATTTCTAAACACCCTCATCGTTGTCTCTCAAGGAAAATACCCCAACCAAATGTTCACAAGGCATGTCCTTTTAGGACCATTTCTTTCTTGGATTTATATGTCTTGAAGGAATCTACTCTTAGACTACTCTTTCCTATTGGATTCCCTACCTCATCCACAAAGAGTATCGATATAGTTATATCTCCCTCTCAACCAAGGAGGATCTACTCATTCTTTTACATATGACAGGAATATATCCAAGCTCCCTCTCAACGAGGTACTTTATTCCAATATTAGGTATCTATTCTTCTGTGGAGACCATGGTAGCATCAGTTGTTTATAGGCTTCCTTCTTCTGCATCATTGACTTCTATGCACATCGTGGAGCCATCTTATTTCATAACTTCTTGTAGGGAAAGTCCATCACTTTCCATATCATCAATCTTTACCTACTACATATTCACCAGTCACTATGGAGCTTGAACATAGATCCCTTTGAGCTTTGAGAAAGTGATCTACCAAGACATGATAATTGAACCATATACAATGTTCTACCTTTCCTACCAATGATATATATCCTTTGGAGTTAGACTTCCAAATTCATTCATTCAATATCTGCAATTAAATCTCACCATATCATATATGTCTATCACTAAATATTCCTACAAAGCATCTTCTTTCAGTAGAAAAACTATATCGAACCATCAAAGTCATCAAATTATAATAGCCTTTTTTTAGCATATCATTCCTTGTCTTCATCAATATCCTTATTCAATAAACATGAAGAGTCATCCTCACATTGGGTCATCTTGTCAAGGATTTTGCAGCTCCCTCTCAAGTTAGTAGTCTTTCATACTTTACATTGATCATGTATTTACATCATGCGAGTGCAACCAAGCATATACTTGCAACTTGCTTTTCCTGTAAATTAAAAAACATGAGTTAACTAAATCAAATAGGAATCTCAAAACATGCATACCTTCTATTTCATTCATCCATCTAGTCTTCACCGCTTCCTATCTTGAAGATGAGGCTTCATGATTTTGCAGTTGTACCAACAAAATATAGAAATCTTGCTCCAAATATGAGAGAGTAGAAAATAATTGTAATATCATCATGGTCCTTCTTATACCAAGCAAAGAAATCTTCCCATGAATTCATCTAATGGAGTATCCTTAAATGACCCTCACTAATTATTTGTTGCATGAACTTCTATACTGTCATGTGATAGATCACTGCTATAAATGCATCAGAATTTCATATAAAAGATTCTTCTATAAGATCTTCTTCACTAGGAATCAATATTATTATGGAAAAGATTTAGATGAATCTTTATATCAGAGTGCCCAATGATCCAACTTGATTACGAAGTTACCATTCTCAGATTCCTATTTCCCTCCTTCCAGCATGCTCACCAAACCATAGGATTTCCTAAGCCATTTTCCTTTTATTTCTTCATGATGCTTCTACAATACTTATTGAAAAGCACAACCAAGAAAAATATATGTAATAATAAAGGCATGGTGTCCATTAGTCAAAACTAGTGTTTTTCATGGATTTCTAGAGGATAGAATTGTAGGTTTTTTAAATATTAGCTTACAAAATCGTCACATCGCTCCATACTAAGGATTATTATATGTAGTAGACTACTTAAAAACCTTAGAAACCAAGTTAGGGTTCCTATAAGGGAATAAGCGAACTAGGGTTAGGGTTTTAGAGATTTACATATATCATGTAGGGTTTATAATCCTATACTTCAACAACTTTCAAAACAATGAAATATACAAACCCTAGAAACATACAACCAACTAACAAATAAGAATTTCATGATTGACCCTTAACAAATCGATATGATATAAATACCTCTCACTTACGTACCTATATCCTTCATGCTCATAGAGATTTCTCCAATATTTACTATTGTATGCCTTGTTTTTTGTAATTATTATTTAAGAATGAAGACTTCAAATGGTTCTACAACCCTTTTCCACTCTGCCAAAGTCAAATATGTTGCAATTTATTTTACTCTAGGTACTATTTCTTCTTTTAGAGACTTGTAGGTTATCAATGTAAACTAGATCCTTTTCCTTTCATAATACATTTTACTATGAGATCCCTATAGTTTTTTCATTTCAAAAGATGACAATTTTACCTTTCTTGAGATGCCTCTCTTGCTTCAAACTACTTCTTCTAATGATGTTGCTTCAGGATATGCTATAGGGCTTCGAGATAGAAATTGTATATATAAGATTTCGAGGAGACTGTTCTTTCTCAAAGATAAAAACTTTATGGCTTTCTTTACATGATCTCATATGCATATAAATTCTCTTCTTGAGGATAATTAATTTTCTTCATAAGATGGACTATAATACCTGTTCTGAGATATAGACCCTTTGTTTAGGGTCTCTTAGGAGACAACAAAAGTGATCAAGTAGACTTATCCTTCATTGTCTTTGATTACAACCTTTACGATATGATACTTGTGATTATTGCAAACTAGACCCAATGCCTAGATCTTTTATCCAAGCTCACTTTCAAAGTTAATAGTTGAAATTATCATTTTTTGATAAGCTCACGAGTTCTTAACACAAAATACCACTACAAATTTTCAAGAGAAAATGTCAAAGATATATATAAATATTATATATATATATATATATTATATATATATATATATATATATATATATAACACACACACCTTTTAATGTTAAGAAAGGACAATCCATGCGTCCTTCCTATCTCCTTGATTAGGATTGAATTGTGTATATATATGATCAAAACATAGTATCTTTACCACCAAACTTGACTTGAGATACCATTGTAATATATGCGAATTTCTTGCTCCAAGATGATGACATGAAGGAGGGTGATAGATTAATTTGACTCAATCTTTCTCAAAATTTTAGCTTCTTTTTTAAGGTGATGGTGGCCAGTTTTAGGGCTTCTAATTTATATTATGCTGAGAAATTTTGAAGGATATCAACTCCTCTCCAAAGTGATTTTGGATGAAAAATAAACTTGTAAGAACTCAAACAAACTTTCTACTTTGAGGATTGATGTATACGATGATATATTCACAAATTTAGATTATTGTTTTAGCACAAATAGAGAGTTGTTGATGGTGCTAGAAATCTGTCAACCAAGGGGTATCCTCGATGTGAAGTCCCAGTTAGACCTCACACCATTTGGAATAGAAGCCCCATATGGAGTATGCACATGGTTTCCATGTATTCTTAAATATTTTCCTCGGCTCTAACTATCAACAAGACAGAAGAGTTCAAATGTTCCTTTGAGAAGCAAGGGGGGTGTTCCTAATGAGTGTTCAGTCGTATGTGTGTCAAATTTATTTCAATGCAGATGGGGAAAGAGAAGTGAGCCTCTATGAGAGAGGTAATAGTACCACCCTATTAGAGACACACATAAACAAAAAGAATCCATTCAACATCCAGCATAATAGTCCACAAAAATGTGACGATCATTGCAACCAATCCAACAAGAAAGATATATCTAATATCCAGTGGAATAGTCCATGATAATGCGACAACAATAATAACCATTAAAACATATTCTCAATAGGATAAGTATCAAAATAAACAAAATAGCTCAACTAATTTAGCATATATGAAATCAAACATGAATTATAAACATTCACAGAATAGTCTTACAAATATTCATAATCCATGCATGAACAACGTGTTGGCTATAAGGCTTTTGATATTAAGTAAATGTTCCAAGAAACATGTATACAATGAACACCACTATATCCAATAGTGCAGCATTAGATCCACTCCTTGCTCCTCAAAAGAACTAGCTCGTCTCTCTAACACCTTGTAGGAGGAGCCAAGGTGAAAAGTCCTTTAATCATAAGATGAGGGTGTATATATAACCAATGTGGTTATGCTTCACCTTCCTTGTGACTCTTTGAATACGTTTGTGACTGTTTGACTTCCTATGAATTTTCATATTTTACATGACTCTTCATATTCTAAATGTGTCCTTTGGACCTCCAATTTACAATACATTTTGAATAGATAATTACATAATCCACAATAATGATGTGGCATATGATGACTCATGATTAGACATGACATGACACTGATAACATGGAATGCATGATGATGTGGTCATTCCAAGTTGTCCTTCTTGTAGCTTCTTTCATTCTGTCTTCAATAAGAGATGTATCTAATGTTTCATCTTCATTAGAGGTATGATGTTTTCTTCATATATGCCCTCCAAAGGGTTATGAATCAGATGGAGTCTTCATGCAACCCTGATATTTTTTCTTCCAGTGTTCCTTCACCTTCTTATGTGATGATTATATTATCTCTTCATCTCCTTAGGTGTCTTCTAGCATGCCCTCCATCTTCATCATCTTTTCATAGCAGGATATAGTTCCTACATCTACAATCCACTTATGGCAAGACGACATCAGTTCGATAAACCCATATCTAAGATGTTGTATGATGATCCACTCACTGATCAAGAATTGGGTGCCAAGGTAAGGAAGAAGCTTAGAGATTGTGCAATTGTGTAGCTCATGAATTCAAGGGTCAAGATTTAGCCTTGAGACCATATGCACGGTTCAGGCTTGGATTGAGCAAAAATATTGCACAGTTAGTCATATTAGGGAGCTTAAGGAGATAGGACAAGGGCTTGAACACTTATTTTTCCCATTGCATAGTTCTGGAAAATAGAGGAGCCAAGGTAATTGTGAAATTACATAGTTCAAGAGCTCATGACTAAGTCTCGAGCCTTGCTATTGTGCATGCATAGCTCAGGTTGGACTACGAAGGAATATTGTGTAGTTTTGAGGCTCAGTGAATCAAACTGTAGGGTTATGCACTGTTTTAGTCAATTGCATAGTTTTTGGAGATAGAGAATACCTGGTGATTGTTCGGTTGTGCATTTCAAGAGCTCAAAGTTTGGGCTTGAACTTAGAGACTACCTCATGATGGATTGGGCAAATATAGGGACAAAGGTCCAGGCTTGAGCACTAGAACTACGAAGTGCATATTCTTGGGAGGAAGGAACTATTCATTGTGTAGTGTTAAGGGATAAGGTTTCAACATCGGGTTTGGAATTGCACAATGCATATTTGAGTAAGGCAAGATGCAGTTAGGTTGCAGGGACGTTTCCAAAAAATGGTTGTGTGGGATCAATGAGATTGACGTGAACCATGATATGACTTGATTGTGATCACATAATTAGAAAACTTGACGACATAACAACATAGTTCATCCAGAACACATTAAAAATATATTTCCCTCAGTGAAAAGAATTTGTGATGACTTTACGACAAATGTGACATTAAAGATATACTTTGTGACGACCATGACGACACTAGTGTGACAATTCTTAAAACTTTGGGAATGAGTGCGGCATGTGTTTACATGGTAATATCAACTAATTTGCATGAAGATAAACCCTTGAACCACCAAAATTATCTTATACACATTGTGCAAAATCTAACATGTGTAAAGACGATATTTACTATATGAAGAGGAAAGGGAGAGCAACACTTGCGATATGGGAATGATATTGAAAGCGACACATGCCATAGAGAAGATAACATGAAAATGACACTAATTAAAGTGAAGTAAATCAAGAGTAACAGTCAAAATCATGAACATGAAACTCGTGAAAATGAAGGTGCACAAAAGTGACAGTTTGAAAAGCTCACCAAAATATGAGTACAAATGTAACCAAAAGTGAGGGACTGTCAATGACAGTGTGCACTGAATGTTGACAAGGATAGAATATTGCATAGACATTTTCTTGATGGACTGTGCTTATGCTTGTTGAAGCTTGCGTGGAACAATTAATTCATTTCAAATTGAGCATGTTTGAGAAAGTGACTTCGATCAATCAAGAAAATTACCTATCGCAAGATCCATATTAGGCTCCAAAATCCAAGTATAAGCAAACATTTCAAGGGTGTTTATCACAATGACAACACTTGATGAAACATTGGTAGAACTCTAATTTCTTTTCCTTGGTTAATTCTTTCGTATAGGGTCTAGTTCTCCAGGAAGTATATATTCATTGTCCAGACTACCATGGCTTCCCCACTTACGCCACACATAAAAATAGTCCCCTTCATTCCTTTACTCGATTAAACATAAACATTAGATCAGTGATCACACAATGTTTCAAATCAGGATAGGGTAATAAAGTTCACGAGCTTTATATTTTCAAATTATATATTTTCATCACTGGTGTTACTCCTCTTCCATCAAGCTTGGATGGTACCCCGATGGATTCACTTCAGGAACACAAACATTGCTCCACTATCAGTGAGCCTAGATAGTACCTCGATAGAGCTTCTTTCTTCACCTCTCTGAGCAAGAAGCATCTCTCTTCTTTCGCTTTTATTTATTTATTCTATATAGGAATGTGCATCGACACTTATTTATTTCATGTGAAGAAGAGGGATCCCAACTTATTGAGACCAGGAGAGCTTGTCCCTTCATAGAATCATATATAAGACCTTTGATATTGGTTTTCTTATTTAGATTTTCCCCTTGCACTTGTCTACTTGATTGGATTAGCCTAAAAAAATTGAAACATAAAAACTCAAGTATAGGGATGAGGTTTCCATAATAAACATGGAGATTACGGTTCAACACAAGGGTTTCTTAATGCAAGTATCTTATTTTCCATCTAAACATCATTAACAAAAAGATGTAAGCAAGACAAGGAAGAAGGATAGAAAAATAGCCAAATGTTGCAATGTCACAAAGTACTTTTCTATTTTTCCACATTCCCTTTTGAGCAAACAGAGAATCTTCATGTGAGGTATCACAAAACAAAGAAAATACAACACATAAAAAGGAAGAAAAAACAAAAGAAGGCTAACCAAAAAGATGACGCAAAACCTAAATTAGAAAACATAAGGAAAACTACAGAAAATGAATGCAAGATGGATGTGTAGGTAAACTCATATGCAACTAAACCTACTCCTAAGATAATCATCTAGAAGGTTGGAGTCACGTACAATGAAATTTCCAATGAAACCATTGTAACTACTTCCGACCTGCATTCAAAAATATATATGCAATTAAAACTGAGATAATGTAATGTGCAACAGAAAAGATAAGAACTTCAATAACTTGCAAAAATTTAGGAAGGTATTTCCTGTTAGTGGAAAGATAGGCCATAGCCACTATTTCTGGCTAGTTCATTCTTACCTCTTTGATGAAAACCATCATTCAATAAACCTCATAAGCTTATTTTGAATGTGTCTTGAACTACACCAAACTCCATAGAAAGCATATGAAAGTATCAAAATTTTTTATTTACAATGGATCCTACTAGGTAAGATTGCTCCAACCATTCAACGATTGGACCGTAAAATTTGTGACAATCCTCTTAAAAACCCTGAAATATTTGAAAATATGGATTTTTAATTAAAGGCATGGTATTATGATGAGAATCTTGCAAGGATAAATATATTTGATCATATTTAACAGGCATATCAAGTTAGGGATTACTTGACATAACCATTTGTGAGTGTGGAAGTGCCTCAACTTCTTGACAAGTACCCAGATAGTGAGATGTTAAACCATAAAAATCAAAGGACATAAAACGACTATTGTTATAGGCTATTTTTTCACACCTGATCAACCAACCTTCTATTGGGATCAATAAACATCCTATTCCTCTTTTACATCATCATTGCACAAAGCACTTTGGATATCTCTCTCATTCCCCATAGTTTCTAGCTTGAACTGCATCATTTGAGCCAATTTTAGGACCATCACACCCTAGCCTCTTGTTGGATAGCATTCACCTGTAGGTTTCTCTATTTTGGCCTACGTTGATCACCTACAGGTTTCTCTCCTTGCACTTGCATTGGTTCTAGAAATTGAGAAAAAGAGAGAGAATCCCTAAGCCTCCATTTCCATAAGCTTCTAGGATCTGTTTTAACCATTTACCTCATATTAAAAACTTGAATCCTATCTTATCCTACCTTTGAGTTTCTATCCCTTATCCTTAGATCTCATCCTCCCATCAAGAGTGGATCTCAATCCCAAGATTTTTAAAAGGATAAGAACTCATAACTTACCTCATTCCTCTATATATTTACAACCTTCCATATGCAAGGGGTTGGATTTTGGAGAGAGATTCTACCCTTATGTTGTTATTGTGAGAGTTATCCTTTCATATATTTAGGGTAATTTGAGGTACACTTTGTGAAAATGAAGGACAAGACAACAACTTGGAGGAGCCTTTCTACAATATCATCAACTATTTATGGTTGCAACTCACGTTGTCTATATCAATACAAAGAGTTATATTTTTTCCTTTATGTGATGTCGTTATTTCATGTATTTCAATACCATTTTGATCTATTGAATGAAGTAGATATATGATGCTACATAGATATCATAGTTTCTTGGCTTGTGTTATCTGGTTGTGCAGGTTCTAATTCTTGCGGCTAGAGCTAGGATCAAAGCATTCAAGCGAAAGGAGTGAAATGTACAACAAATTCCAAGTAGGATTCTTTCCCTCATATACATTTTACTTAAAGGAAAATATTGGGTCCTTTGTCATTTTTTTGTTCTAGGTTAGCTACCAAACCTAGGGGAGATATTTCTATCAACAATCATAAATCCCGCATAACAAATTGCAACCCTACTGGGGAACGGTGTATTCCCTTGGTGGTATATTTTTCCATTGTGTTTGATTTACTTCTTTCATAGACCTTTGCTAATTTAACCAACCAAGCATAGACCTAGGAAGTGATTGCATTGAGTCTTGTTTGTAATTTTTGTTTTAGAATCCCCTTTCCTAGCCCCAATGCACCCTTTGGTTTGTTGGCATAGCATTGCACCTCACTTGTGCCTTCTCTGTGCCTCACCTGGGCCCTCTCTATGTCTACATTGCAGAGCATTGGTGCCTATTTTGCACCTATGTTGACCCTGTTCTTGCACAATTTTTTCCTATTTTTCTTAGTGTTGATTTGATCATCTTATTTCCAACTGACCTTACCTGAGTCTTGAGTGCCTTGTGGTCTATCTGAAGCCTCCATTTGGTTTTTATTTATGTTTTATTTCCTTTGGTAAGAATTGGGTTTGATTTTTCTTTTTCTTATCATTAGTTCACTTGCAAACTTGTTTTGTTTTTGTCATTCATCACTTGGATGAATTTTTGTTCTAGTCATGATTCTAAAAAGTACAATTGAATTAGTGATTAAACATTTGCATCTTAGTTTTCCTCATTTTGAAAATTAAGTGTGGTGAAAAGAAAAAATCTTGCATTGGCATTTAGGTTTTTTCATCTCTATTTATTTAGGAACAATTCCATGAAAAGGTAATTTCATTGATCATATTGTTTACTACAATTTCTATGTTACATATTGTTTGTCTCTTCCCTTCCTTAACTAAATTTTCATTGAAGAGAAATATTCCATTTCCTCATACTATATTTTCATTTTAGGGAATTCTGGTGAATTCAAGGTGAGCCATAAAAATTAAACTTAATTGAAGATCAACTTAAAATTCACTGAATCGACCTAAGGAGCATTTGTAGCATTAATGCAAACACATAGAGGTCTAGGCTAGAGACGTGTTCTAGCATCGTCAAATGTAGGAGCTATCATTGTTTTCTAGCATTGCATCCAGGGGGTGAAATCTCATTCGACATATGTGAGTGTATAGGATCGTACTCCACATATCTTTGGGTATATTGGTGGCGCTCCATGCACGTGAAGTATATGGAAATGCTCTCATTGAATGGTTATGCATTAGGCAACACTACTATAGAATGCGCTCCCACGTAGCATCATGTATATTTTTGGAGTCCCCAATAGGTTGCTATCCATACATTGGTAACCAAGTCTGCCACCTTGTAAACCATGATACACCGAACACAATATTCAAGGATATTGGCTATCATACGTTAGTCCTTGGTTTGCTAAGGTGTATATTATAGTTCACGGTTGCTTGGTAATCCTTTATGCCTAGATTACCCTCTTTTTGACATATTTCTTTTTGCTTTAATAAAATTTACGATCCAATGTGGAACAAAGAGATCCCCCGCTTCATTGGTTGCGTAGAATGAAACATAATCCTCCTTTTTCACCAAAGGCTACTCCTAGCCATCATCATAAGAATAAAAGAAAAAATACCGAATCGGGAAACTTGAGAGCTACTTATGGTCCTCCTCCCAAATTTGATCAACCAAAATATTTTATCCTTTTAAGTACCAAACCTAGTATTACATCTTCTTTGGTCGGTGAAACTAACACAATCGATACCAAATTACCTGAAACTTTGTTCCTTGAGGTTATACAATCTGACCTTCATAAGTTAAAAACTTTATTTCATGAGGTCATTAAACCTAAGGAGCTTCAGTCATATTTTCTTGTCACTTCAGGTATTTCATCCTTCCTTCCATTGTCTCAGATAGAGCTGCCTACTATATATCTTGGCCTCGAAGGTGAACCACTTCCACTTGGACTTGTGAGTATTGAGGAGATCCTACAAGAAGAGCCTTTTACTTATTTGTAGTGGATTTTCCTTTGTCCCACCCATCCTCTTCTTCCTCCTCCACCTCCTGAAAAAATGCATTTGCTTTGTTCTTTTGATTTACTCACGAACTTCATGCGGTAATCCACATTGGGATTATTGACCATGACTGGAAATAATATGGCTTCTCAGCCTGCATCTACTATTATGGTTGAGACTTCAACTGTCTCTTTCACATCTATGTTTTCAAGATCACCTGAGGCACATCTGTATGGCGGCCCGTCCATCCCACCATGTTATCAACCCTTATCTAGTACCTTCTCTAGTGCATATTCCAATTTATGGACATCCCCCATGTCATCCACTTTGGGAATTCCTTCAGGAACTACTCTTATGAGTGTTGCATAACCTTCTCCTCCTCCTCCTACACTCATAGTTGAATAGCAAGCTCAACCCTATGTTAGTGGGAAATGTCTTCTCCAATAACATAACTATCCTTATGTTGGGTACCCTCCACAAGGGGGGAAGCTTCCTCCATCATCCCCTCCTCCTTTGGTAAGGGGAAATTCTATTGTTGGTATACCTCAAATTGGTAACCAACCTTATTATAGTCCTCCTTATCCTAGGATGGTTTCTAGTGTTGGGAAACCTACTTTTCCCATTCAATCAGGTTCGATGTTGGGTTCATTGCTTGTTTCCCAACCTATGCCATCATCTAACATTCCTATTCCTCAATATGTAACTCAACCTGTATAAGCTGTGATCACATATCAACCCATTCCTTCAGCATCTGGTACCTCTCAAGTTCCACTTAATCAACCTTTACAACTTCCATTACAATCTCAATCACTTGCACAAGGTATTCCTCAAATTCCAGTAGGACAAATTGTGTACAGTATGGTACAACATCAATAAAACCCTCTTTATTATGGGACAATGCAAAGCCCCATCAGGCAACAGTATTAACCTTATGACGGTATCCCTCAAGTGCCTTTTCAAGGACAACAAATTCATGGTTATCTTAGGGCTGATCAACAAGGTCACTTGTATTTTGGCTATCAGAATCCTCCTTATTATGGTAACTAGCTTCCCTATTATCAAAACCCTCCTTATTCAAGAATGCAAGTGCATGTTGCCCAGGTCATTCCTTCATATCCAGGTAATCCTCTCTCAAAATTTAATTGGAAGTTGACTTTTGTAGCCACTCTCGAGTTTCCAGATTTGACTCGGCTCACCAATGACCCCATCACTCGTCCACCTTGGTGGCTAATTATTCATACTAAATTTCCTTCTGACATCCCTAAATTCAATGGGAATCTAGGAGAAGACTCATCGACACATGTCATGACGTATCATCTATGGTGTTCATCAAACTCCCTTAATGATGATTCTATTCAACTTCATCTTTTCCAAAGAAATCTTATGGGTACCACTGTTAAATGCTAAATTAAGTTACCAAGAGCTTCATTCCATTATTTCAGTATGTTCTCCACAACTTTCTTCATGCATTTCCAGTTTCCCATCAGATACAAAACTAGAACAAAATGGTTAACCAACTATAAACAATCAGATTCCAGTCACATTTCAGATCACATTCATGAGTGGAGGCATCGTTGTTGTTTGGTTAAAACTTATGTTCCCAATCAATTTCTTGCGGAATGGTTCACTAAATATTTGTTGGAACCTATAGCAAAATATGTGGTCAAAGGTGGATTTGTGACTAAAGATTAAGTAAATTCTCATGCACAATATTTGGATTTGGTTTATATCCAATCTGGCACACTCTACGATATTATACCAAATGCTCCGATACCTTTTAATATTGCTCCACCTATTATTCCTAGTAAATAATCTCATGTTTTTAATGGAATTATTGGTTCTACCAGGATATAGATGGTGAGTAAACCATGTGATATTGTTCCACCTATATCTTCTCAAAACCATCAATCCCACCCTCCTGCAGCTTCTGCTTCTGAGATAAATGTCATTTCATCTAACAAAGGCAAGTCTCAATAGCAACCTGGAAGCAAGAAGAAAGGAAAAGGTAAGAAAAACAAAGATCCCTCTTCGCAAGATTAAAAACCAAATCAGTATTCTGATGAGAAATGGAATCCTCAATATAATTGCTTTATTTGTAACGAGGAGCACTTTACATGTGATTTTTCTCATTGCGCTGAAGTGAATCAATTTCTTAAGTCTTCCACTTCTCCTATAATTTTTACCAACCCATTTCCTAATCAAAAGACACATATGGTTACTTGGGACCCATCTTCCTCTAACATGGTTTTGATGCTTTCCTCTTTAGAGTCAAGATCTGATGTTCTGGTAGCTATTCAAAACATCGATTATGGTAATGAAAATCTATTGATTAGTCAGACTATTGATCAACCTTTCAGTTTGACACCATCCTTGTTAGATCCCACTCTGCCATTGATTCCTACTGAATTGACTATTAAACCTCCAAAGGGCATTATTCATAAGTCTTCTTTCAACCCTCATGCAAGAGCCACCCAAAATTATAGTGTAGTTGAAGACTTGGCTCAGTCTCCATTAGCTATGTTAACTCTTTAGGTGTTGCAAAATTTACCTACCCAAAAGAGGGCTTTACTTTCAACTATTGGATGTGTGGATCCATTGTATTCCAACCTTGTTGTTTTCTCTCAAGAAAACTATACCCCTCAGTGTCCATCTGAGTTAGGTTTTGTAATCCAATTCATCTCTGTGGTAATAATATTCATCATTCTATCATGGATGAGGGAGCCTCAACTTGCATTATGTCCATGTCTTGTTGGAATGTGATTGGTTCTCCTCAACTGAGTCAGTCACCTACTACACTGAAAACCTTTGACGGGAGAACATATAAACCTTGTAGTATTTTGAACACCATGCAAGTTGAATTAGAGGGGAAAATTGTGTCCATAGAACCTCTCGATTAAGATATTCTATTAGGACATACATGGGTTTATTCCATGGTTTTTTCCATAGACTAACTCACCTTTTTCTCCTTTAATTCACATGTTACTGCAAGTGTCCCTATTGTGGGGGAGACCCTACAGTCATATCAGCATGTCAGAGTTGGATTGTTGAAGGATTATTCACTTATGAGAACCTTTTCACTCCCTCCTCCTCTCCTTTCCGATAGCTCATCTTTGGTAAACTATATCAACATGATATCATCTTCTACTATCCTAGATGATCCATGAATTGTACCAGATGAAACTGACATCCAAAGTTTTGGCAACTAAATGTTGCTAAGTGCCATTCAGCTAGATTACGAAGCCATTTATTCTGCTTGTGGGATTTCCTCTTTTGATTTTCTTAATTAGGTAGAAAAAATTCTGGACTATGGTACATCTTCCAATCCTTCCTCATGTGTATTCCCTACTGACAAAAGCATCATCAAAATCATGACATCAGATGATGTGTCATGGAATGAACATCACCATCGTTCCTCCTTACCTTATTCCATTGAGGATAATCTCAATGATGTATATTTACCTAATTTTTTTAAGCCTTGTATGCATCTCGTTATCAATGTTGGCCCCCATTAGAGGAAATTTGAACTAAAAAAATAGCCACCTAAGAAAAAATTAAGAAATTAAGAAATTAATAAAATAATTCGATGTAGACAATTTTTTAATATATCATTCTTATAATTTAACTTTTATCGAAATTACCCAAATAAATGTGACATTTATCAAAATAAAAATTTATATAATTTATATTTAAACTAATTTATTAGCAAAAGATCTAATAAAATTTAAATTCGACTAACATTTTCTCATTTAGAATGCTTTGTGGGCATACTGAACCTTAGTCAAGATGGTTTCCAGACTCACACCCTTTTAGTTGGTGTCTGTTCTGGAAGCTGTCCTCCTAATTGGATGTGAAATTCCATCATTGAAACTATCTATCAAACTTATTCCTGCCACTTTAGTAGAGGAGGAACGTCTTTTACATCTCACTCATTTAGATGAAACTCAGTGCAATGCTTCTATAGCTAACAAAGCTCATAAAAGATGCATCAAGGCGCAGTATGATAGGAGTGTCAAGCCTCGTGTCTTATTAGAAGGAGACCTTGTCTTGCTATATGACCAGAATCTTGATGAGTTAGGATCAAGGAAGTTTCAACCCGTGTGGTCATGTCCATACATTTTCAAGAAAGTCTGATCCATAGCTAAATGTTAGTTTTGTTGTGCTAATTTCAATTTCAGATTTAAAAACAAATACTTGTCCATTTCTTCATGTGCATAGGTTCTCATAGGTTTTTGTGAATCAAAACATGTAAATTTATGTCAAGTTTTATGTTAGAAACATGAGCATAATAGCATGAAATATAAGTTTTGAACAACAGTAAGTAAATGAACAACAAATCATGAAGAAAAACACTTAACATGATTTTTTGATAAAGGAGTTCACCCCTCCTAGGCTACATCTCCTTGGTCCAGCTTCCATGGCTTGGACCTCTATATTTCCTAAAAATGGAAAAAAGTACAGTTTACAATGCTCTCCATCTCCTGAAACCTGCTTCAATGGACTCAGAGCATCCCAAAACACCAAAGATGAATCTCCAAAGTTTGCAAATTAACTACAGCTGTTATGGGCTTCACCTCCTCACCTGGTGACCCTAGGCTTCCTTAAACTTCAACATGGAAAAGTCACGTACAAAAGTACCTCATTGCCTCTAAAAACTATTCCATTATTTTTAGAATGTCGAAATCATCTAGGAACACCTTTTCCTAAGCTTAAATTGGTCAAAAATTACACTAGTTATGTCTCAAACAGTTTTTCCCTAGATATCCTCCTCCAAAACTGGAGGAAATCCAATTAAGGCCACCAAAGCTGGGGTTGGCGCAAAAATTATCAGATACCGCCAAACTAATCTCGAGATTTATTAAGTGCTAACCCATGATTAGTGCTAATCGCACATGTTAAAGGCTGACTGTTAGCGCTAACGGGTTTTGTGGACACATGTGTCACATTTAATGTCACATTTGTTGTCAGTTTAACTAAACTCCAACTTAACCTTAACCATTGGATTTTCATGCATTCACATGGTTTGCGCTAACCGTCGGGGTCATGGATTGCGTTGTAGCCACTGGAGGTTTTGGTAACCATAACCACCATGTTGATTGGTGTTCACATGTGGAGGGTTGGCCGGCAAGCTGGCTCTCCTAACTGCCCACTCCAAAATCATTAAAGTTTAAATATAAATAGTGTGCTATACATGTTAACCACCAATGTATAGCAGAGATGGTAGAGATTCTTGGTCATGGAGGGGAGTTCATGGGGTCGAACCCTAGTGCCCCCATAAAAATTTTGACCAAATTCTCAGTTGACCATTTGACCTATGGGAGGGACACATGGTGGCCTCTGGGCTTGCCACATGTCACCTTCCCCTTGGGTCTCCACAAACTAATCAAAAGGTGCCACATCACTGAGTTGCAAACCAATCAAACAGTGACACTTGGCGAGCCCAGATTAGGTGTTGACCCCATTGACCTATACAGTCACCTGCCCTATAATATTCCACGTCAACAATACGAATTGCTGACTAGGCAGTACCTACAAATTTTGTTGTTTGTTGAAACGGTCAACGGGATCTAACTTCCTCATACGGACTCTATTTTGAGTGAAATGAGCTGTGTTGGGATTGTATCACTGAGGAAAATGTGGTCATTCAGATTTTGATCAATTTTGAACACTTTGATTTTTGAGCAAATTTTTCCCCCTAATCCAGATTCCAATCAAAGTCCTCACAAAAGGGGCCTGCGAGTTAGTAGATCTTGATGCAACTCCCTTGGCGCAGTTTAGAAATGGGTTGTACCTAAAAACATACTATGTTTGATCTCAAGTGTAGATTTTAGTGTGTAAATATTATCTATAGGTGTGTTGAGTGTGTTTGTAGTGTGCCTTTTCAGAGTTCTAGAAGTTTCTATTGATTCTCATTTGTGTTTGGTTTGCAAATGTTGGTATCTCTTGATATTTTCATCGATTATACTGATGGTGCCAGTCATAGTACTTAGAACCTAGATTTTGTAGCATGGGATACCTTTGCTCCAAATGGTGAGTTAGTGAGTCTGCAAGGGATTTGTATTGGTTGCTCCACCAACAACATTAGTGAGTATAGCGCAGTAGTCGAGCTATTGTCTAATATCATGTGTCTAATGCACATGGTATCTGCCATTTAGTTGTCAGAATTGACTCACAATTGATACTACTACAACTTATCAGTATCTATTCAGTTAGAAGTCCCACTGTCTTACACATGGTTTTAAGAGTACGCCTTCTAGAAAGACATTTTCCAGGAATAATCATAATTAAAAATATAATAATTATTTGGATGGGGTCATAAGGTCTAAATTAGCCATTATCAATCTAGCTATTGGAGTCTCTGCCCATAATATTTAACTAGCTAAGCTAGATCGGTTCTTCAACTTGTCCTGACGATGAACCACACTGGTTGGTTCGAAACGCGTCGACAAAAGATTACTTATGTGATTTCGCCAGAAATTCTCTAAACAATATAAGCACTTTTCTAGAAATCTAAATACACTGACAGATTTCCTACCTAATCTTGTTTTAGATAGACATTTGCAATGAATGTAATTAAATTTCAATTCACATCCATCATATTGAAAATACAATAGAAACCAAATAACATTATATATATATATATATATATATAATATATATATATATATATATATATATATATATATATATATATTATATATATATTATATATAATAATATATATATATATATATATATTAATATATAGATATATATAGATATAGATATAGATATATAGATATATATATGTATGTATGTATGTATGTATGTATGTTTAGTTTTACAAAACAATTGTGCCTAAGGCACATATGGCATACATCACCCATATAAAAAACTACATGCAAGGATCTAAGTAGACATAATAAAAGGCGCTCATGATATAATGACACTACATGCGCCATCTTGTGCAGTATTCAACTAATATGACTAGGAACTCCTATGGTGTCTCGCTAAAGTCATAGTGGAATTTGGTTGATCGAAGTATCATCAATTCCATGTGTCAACCCTTCCATCTGGTGCTCTACCTCTGATAGGACCTCTGCTACATCTGGATCTTGTAGCATATTGTGTCCCACCACAATGACTCGTGATGGTTCTATTGCCTCCTCATGTTTTCATTCCTTAGCATGATAGAGAAATGAAGCACCAATAGGTAAAACTAGACCCACATCTACATGAAACATCAATAGTTTAGTCACGGAAACATAAAATGAAATAAAAAATTGTAAAACTCTAAAAACTTAAAGGGTCGAAATTTCTTACCTGTAGAACTCCATTCCTCACCCTCGGGAACCACGAGCTTAGGGTCGTCATGGAAATCGGTGCCTATGTAAGCACAGTCATTGATCATGATAAATTGTATGCGCAACAATCCAAAGAAGGCTGGTGAGAAGTTGATCGCCAACAACCCTACATGTCGAGACATGTGATCTATCCACCTCCTCATCAGTAGCACCCTCAAATCGATAATCTCGAGTATGACACACTGGGGGTAATGTAATGACACATGTTCTATTGCAAAGAAAACTCAGATCTCACCATATCTGAAGTTCTTTAGATTTCCCTCTTTTTCCTTAGTCAGTTTTTCTTTCATGTTGACTAGAACTCCCTCACTCCAGTTGAGGAGTGTTGGATCCAAACACTCCAATCCATATTACATATATGATCTACTTTCCACATGCAATGTGGAGCTACTTGCCAATCTTGTGATAATGAATAGGATCATTCACAAAGGTAACCAAGTCACATCTTTTATGTTGATCATTTCATCCTTTCTTGGGTGAGATCAGGGTCTACAATAGGTGGCGATATAATATTTCATTTTCTCCCCACTACTTCTTCCATAGAGGAGAGATATGGGGGCACCCCTCATGGACAGTCCTATAAGAAAGTAGATATCCTCTAACTTTATCTTGAGTAGATATTCCCCAAACCTAAACACTTGTGCCTGAACATCCCATGAATGAACAAGGTATTTCAACAACTCCATCTATTACCGCATAACAAGAAGCCATAATAATTTCAACAATCCGTATTTATTTAATGTTTGGATGGTAGTAGGATCATTTGCTACATTTAAATCATGTTCCTCATGTTCTCTTTCTCTACATATGAAAGCCATTTTGTGTTGAATGAATCTCTAAAACATCAACAAGATATTCATTAGGATCCTTTTCATGCAAAAAACTTGTCAAGTTTTTAGGGAAAACTGATAAACAAGATTTACATTTGTGTCCAATGCACCCCAAGAGAGAAAACCAACTTTGAATCTCTACCTGCAGTGCATGACTGCCTAGGTGCAATGCACTTTTCGACCCTTTGGGCCTGCATTGGTCCTAGGGTGAAATCTTGGATCCTTAGGGCCCTCAGAAACTTAGAAATTTTACTTGAAATCACATAATGGAACCATAGAAATAAAGAGAAATGTTTTAGCTCCTACTTGGAAGTGACACTACTCAAAATCGTCCACTAGATTGGTTGTAATCAACTGTTGAAGATCGAGGGAAAAAATACTTAGAACTCTTACTGTTAGAGGCAAATGTAAAATGGTAAAAACGAACAGTCATTTTGAGTATATATGGTCATATTATTCATTATTTTATTCATATTTAATATTTTGACCTAGTAATGATTCATCTTAATGTGAAATAGGTATGTTTAATCCTTTTTGTGTTGTTCTAAGTATGTCGACAGTTGATAATGGATGTTTTTGTGCTTTACACAGGTGTTTTGACTGAAGAGTACACTCTTATCTCTTTTTCGGGCTCAATGAACCTATGAAAAATGAACCACTTGGAGTCCTCTTTCAGCTCTTTCAAGACTCTAAAAACATGAAAAGATTCTTGAGCACTTCTCTTTTTGAACTCATAGAAGTAAATGAAAAGACGTCTACTCAGTATAAGTTTAACCCTTTTCCATACTGAGATAGACTAACTATGAAAAAGGAATACCTTAGTCGAGCATGGCTAAGAGCTTCTCTTTGGTATTTTGTTTTGCGTTTTCAGGCCTAAGGGACTACCTATGAAAAGGGACATCTCAATTTTTCTTTTTCACCTCTTTTTCAAAATCTCTAAACATGAAAAATATGTCAAGTTTTAATTTCGTGGACTCGTTAAAAAATCAATCAATGATGGACTTGTTGAACATGGCAAGGCCGAACCACTCCTTCTCAAGGTTTTTTAAATATACTTGGAGGATTTCATTCAAAGGATGGACTTACAGATCAAGCACATGTTATCCTCCACAAGAGAGTTATTGAATAGTATGGTTGGGGAAATTGAGAAAATAGGGCACTATGTTTTGTTAATGGAAGCGAGTCACTCTTGAACACAACACTCTTCCACTTCAACTTAGTGGTTGTTGGGTTGGGTAATCTACTTGTCTTCGAGTTCAGAATTTACAAAACCTCCATTTCGGTGTTCGGTCAATGCTGTGAACTCCATTTCAATGTCATTTGTTTGTTCAAGAGAATTCATTCAATTGATATTCATTACAATACTATTAATCCTTCATTCCATGTTTTCCTTTTCCTGATCCAGTTCCATATCAACATCATTCTATTTCAATCATGATACCCATTTCATGTCATTGATGGGAGATACCTCAATGGCATCTTGCGACAAGTTGCTTCTTGTCAACATCAACATATTATCCAAGAAGTTAACTTAGAAACACCCATTGGTACCTTGGTGCTTGCATACATCAATGTCAACTATCCTCACTCTCGGTGATAGTTTCACATCATTGTCCTTCAACCAAACTATTACGTGTGGTGTTCGACATCAAATAATTTATTCACAACATATGAATTGTACTTGAGTACCTTGAGATCCATTAAAATCATCAGTGGTTTCTCTCATGTTTTTTAACGGCTTACATCATTGGCCAGTAATAAAATTGCATCTACCATGTTAAACTTTAGCTCATTGATTCAAATGGTTAGAATCATACATTGGTTGGTCATTCGAACAAGATAGAAGACCCTAGATCTAGTTTCTACTATCTGGGTTGTGATTTTAGGATTATACAAAGATTGCTATGTATGATGGCTATGATCATACTGACAGTCATCCAGTCATGGGTCCACCATCACTCATTATTGGATGTGTCTTTTGATCAATATATATGTAATGTTAGCTTATGTGTTTATTATGAGTATACCTCCCTCAGCAAAAGGTTGTCATGATGTAAATTTATTGTACCAGAAGATGAAGCTCACCCTTTTTTCTCGATCCTCACTTGTCACAAGGTAAAGCACTTTGGTCCTCAGTCATCATCTCTAACATTGCACTTCAGGGGGCACTTTGTTATAGTCTATTTTGTCACACCTAATCAACCAACCTCCTAATGGGATCAATCAAGATCCTATTCCCCTTTTACATCATCATTTCACAAAGCCCTATGCATGACTCTCTCATTCCACACAGTTTCTTCCCTGAAATACATCATCTGAACCTTTTTTAGGACCAATGCATCGTGGGCTCTTGTTGGATAGAATTCACCTACAGGTTTTTCCACTCTAGCCTGCATTGCTCACCTATAGTTTGCTCTCCTTCCACCTGCATTAGTTCTAGAAATCAAAGAAAAACAGAGAGAATCCTAAATCCTCCATTTCTAGAAGCTTCTAGGATCTGTTGTAACCATTTACCTTAGATAAAACACTCAAATCCTATCCCACCATACCTTGGATTTGCCATTCCTTATCCTTAGATCTCATCCCCCCATCAAGAGTGGATCTCAATCCCGATTCCCAAGATTGGTAAAAGGATAAGAAATCCCAACTTACATAACTCCTCTATATATTTATGGGCTTCCATATTCAAGTAGTTGGCTTTTGGAGAGAAATTATACCCTTATTCTATTATTGTGATAGTTATTCTGTCATGAATTTAGGGTGATTGGAGGTACACTTTGTGACAAAGGAAGGACAAGTCAACAACTTGGAGAAGATCTTATGCAAGATCAACACCTATTTACGGTTGTAACTCACTCCATTTATATCAATACAAAGAAATCTTTTGTTTCCCTATATGTGTTGTTGTTATTTCATGTACTTTAATACCATGTTTATCTGTTGAATGAAGTAGATAGATGATGCTACATAGATCTCGTAGTTTCCTAGCTTGTGTTGTTTGGTTGTGCAGGTTCTAATTCTAGTAGTTGGAGCTAGGATTGGAGCATTCAAGCCAAAGAAGGAGTGAAATGTACAACATATTCCAAGTAGGTTTCTTCCCTTCTTCTAATTACTTTAAGGAAAACATTGGGTCCTTTGTCATTCTATTGATCTAGGTTAGCAACCAAACCTAGGAGACATATTTATGTCGCATTCATAAATCTCGCATAACAACTATCATTGGATGTTTTGATGGGAAAATAGTAATTTGAACGAAAATCGTGAGAAACATAATCACAATCAAATGGGAGGATTAAAGCATCCCATTCCCAGTTTGTAATTACGAAAGACAAATCAATTTGAATAGTTTTACAAATTCTCTACATAATAGAATCATCTTCCTCACATGGAGAGTGTAACAAACCATTTTCTTGTGACAGTTTACACACTACAATCTCATTGTAGTCATTGAAATAACTAAAAAGTAATGCTAGTATAACAAACACATGGAACTAGTCGGGGAAAAACAAGTGAAGAAGAATTTGATTCATCAAATAATCCATTCATTCACCCACTGAAGAGGATTTCAAGTGCGATGATATAAAATATTAGCATCAAAATATTCACGAGAAGGATTAAGAGTTGATTTTTTTAGAAGAGTGTGATAGGTATGACTCCATTAACCAAATATAATCTTTATACTAATGAACTTTATAGTTCCACAATTCTATGAGAGATACACATTCCAAATCTAATTTTAATATAGGATATTTTCATGAATATGAATCATCCTAAATTCGATCAGAAATTGAATATTGAAGGTTCGAAAGATCATTTCCACAGTGCCAAATATATTTCAAGAAAGAATTTGAATCGAGTGAAACCATGCAGAAACAAGAGTTTTGTGAAGAAAACCAAATCTGACTCAGTTCAGTGGTCTTATCATAGTTGCGATATTGTGATATAACCATCAATGAATGTTGAAGTGCCTCGACACTCTGGCAAGTCCCAGAACTTTCAAGAATTGTAAAATAGTATTCCGAAGATTACCAGATCATGCATGGTGTGAGGAATGTTGCTTTCACTAATTTGGATTAGATCACTATTAACCATATGATAGCCATCTCTTTCACTAATTTGATTAGATTTTAAAACTTTGACAAACAGATTACTCAAGCCAAAAGATTCTTCTGATCACAAATCTAGAGATGGAGAAACTTCATGAGCAAGCTGATTTGAAGAGTAGTCTTCATGTAAAATAAGAGATGATAAGGGATGGAAAGGATACTCAATGATATGATTATTCTCTCTTTCAACATGGACAACCTCACTACCTTGTCTCAATTGAGAAGTGAGCTCATATGATGAAGAACTTAAAGCGCATCGAGTATCTTCATCGCATGTAGAAGCCTTGTAAATAGGACAGCACAAGGGATAGTGGGATAAAGAGGAAGTTTTGATAAGAGCATTTTCTTCAACTGAAATAGATTCTAGATCTAAATCTTTTAAATTAAAATTTTCGTGAGAAATTGAAACATCAACTGGTGCACTTAGGCATTCATCGCCACATACATCAACAAAATTATCATCATCAGAATGATTGTTTCTCAATACTACAAATCCAAACAAAACGATTTCATTTTATTCATTACTGAGATAAACAGATTCAATATCAGTCAAGAATGAGGAGAAACCATCTTCACATGGATTATTTTGAAAAGGAGAAGAAATTTGGAATGAATCTTCACCTTCCTGGTCCTCTACCTGTGTAATGTGACTATCTTGAACCCAATCACAATTTGGGCCAACAACTTGAAAATTAGGAGAGAGTGGAAAACTAGTTAATAGATCATATTGATCAAGTGGATCAAGGTACAAAGAGTCATGACATGTAGATGATAGAGGATGACAGAATTATCAATCAGATTCAAGAGTAGAGTTATGAGTGTTGATACTATCTTGAGGAATAGAAAATTTGGTTTTCAACGTAGGCTTCATGAGCCATTCCAAGATTTCCTCTCCTGGATTTGAATCATGAAAAGCAAAAGGAGAATAAGAATATGGATTAGGGATTTGATGTATATATTTCCAAATTTACAATCATCACAAGAAGGAACCCACATTGAAACTAAAAAAGGAGGAGGAAAGGAATAGTAGGGTCCTCCTCTAAAATTATGGGTGTCTCTTGGTACACAATAGTTCAGGATGGAGAAACATCAGGTGGTCTAGATTCACAGTGAAAAGAGATAAGAACCAAGCACTCAAACTCTTGTTTCCATAAATACTAATCCATAACTTCTTCAAGACATTCATGATCAAGGTTAAGGAATCAATAAAAAAAATCCTCAATTAATTCATTAGGATTCATTCTTAAGTGATTCATTCTTTTACAAACATCACGGTAATCATACCTATCAAAGGATTAATGAATGTCCCTGAGGAAATGATGAAAAGAATGGATGGAAGCAGGTGGGAAGGTATGGCACCATTGATTAACATGCCCTTAAAGGCTTAGGAAGAAAATCATACAAGAAAGCTCTTCATCTTTGATTTCATAAGATTCACAAAATTTGAGAAAATCATAAATGTGCTCAGTTATGGATGTTCCATGCTCACCATCAAAATTTAATTGAGACAAGTGATAGAGAGGCTCATCAGGGATTCAAAATTGACAAATGGATAAATTGGAGAAACACCTGGGGAGTAATATTTGAGGATGAGCCATTTTAGATAAAAGGTCCTATTATCTTTCTATATTTTTGAGGTTGAGGGAGTAAACACATTGGACAACATCAAAACCACTTTGGAAGCTAGGATCTAACCTTTCCAACTTCAAAGAGGGATCTCTCTATTTAATTTAGCTTTGTTTTATTGCAAATTTTAGGCTAGTTATGATTGTACTTGTTTTTTTTTTTTGTTTGATATGTTTGGTTGAGTTGAGTGTTATAATTCCAATGGGCTATAGAGCCTATAAACTAAACTGGAGTTTGTTCATGAATTTTAAAGGAATTCTCATAGGGCAAGCTAGGTTGCAATAAATGGATCTTTTCAAAGTTTAAATGGATGGTGGAAAAGCAAAAATGTAAGGTCCAGTAGAGAACAAAGAGCAATTAAGAATTGTTTATAACAATAGAGGGATTCTATGGGGCACAATAATAACAATATGGGGACAATAGGGGCACAACAACATTAATAAGGAATACAACTACAAAAGTAATGGGGTAATCACTAGTATTATAGGGACCTAACATATTCGTTTTTTTTTGTTTGATAAGTTTCATTGAGTTGAGTGTTATAATTCCATTGGGCTATGGAGTCTATAAATTAAACTGGAGTTTGTTCGTCAATTTTAAAGGAATTCTCACAGGGCAAGCTAGGTTGCAATAAATGGATCTTTTCAAAGTTTAAATGGATGGTGGAAAAGAAAAAATTTAAGGTCCAGTAGAGAACAAAGAGCAATTAAAAATTGTTTATTCTAACTTTAGTGGAAAACATTAAAATTAAAAACAAACAAAATAGGGTGTTCTTGATAATGAATCATATTTATCAGAGTTTTTGTTGATTAATTCAGATTTAGAAAAATAGAGGAAAGAAATAACAGTGTTTAAATAGATAAAGACAAGAAACACATCACCATTCAAGACACCACATGAATCCTGTAAAGGGTCCCTATATTACTAATGCTCCAGTGCCTCAAAATTACAATGTGCAGTAGAAATTACATTCGGAAATCAACAACTAATACTTCAAACAACAAAGTGTTTATAATAAAAATTACAATAATTCTTTACAAAATAGTTGTCAAACTGATAGTGTATTATTATCATAGTTACAAACTAATATCATATAATCCTAGCAAAAGAATAGGCCACGTAGGTTGTTGACGAAAACAATGGCCTTGTTTGTGTGGTTTATGTTGCTGAGTCATTCAAAATAGAATGCGATGTTGAACTGAAACTTGCACTGATTGTTGCGCTGGAAAAACCTTTCACTGTTGTTGAGTTGCTTCTTAGTCTAATAAATCAAGTAACTCTTCCCATCTCTTTTCATCTGTCATTGTTAACTTTGTCACCCTGAGTTAGATTTCATCTACCTCTATGTACTTAGCAAAAGTTGGTTTCACGGTAAAAATGTGTTTTACCTCATTCTGCACATGTAAATCACTTGACATGGTCTCAAGAAATGCCTTCATTGTCATCCTCCCTTTGATTCCATTGAACTTGATGCTACTTTTGGCTATCTCTTTCATCTTCTGGATGTAATCCTCCTTAGTGATCAATTTGTCATTGATGACATAGATACCGAGCAACCCTTTCTGCATTAAGGCTTCAATCCTATTTGTAAATCTGTCTACTTGTAGCTCCAAGTTCTCACACATTTCCTCCAATTGGTCAATAATATTTCTCTAAGTCAAGACATTCTTGACCTCCAGAATGGTGATAGTTATGTTACTGACTCCTACTTCCTCCTGCTCATATCTAGAGTTTGAGTTTCGGACCCTGATAATATTGGTAGCTTCGGTTGGAATTTCTCTTAGCTTTTCCCTTCCTTGCATAAAGATCTCACTAAACTTCTCTATTAACTCTTTCTGTTCAAATATAATTTGAATAGAAGGCCAAATTTCATTCATTGAGTCAAGTATGTTCATCGAAATTGTTTCCTTAGCTTTGGCCAAGGTTTGGTGCAACTTTTCCAAAAGTATCTAATTTTTGTCCAATTCAGCAGTCCAAACAACTTCATCTTCGGCATTATGGACTTCCAAAGCTTTAAGTTGTCCTAGTAAGCTCTCAATTTCCTTTGATTGAAAAGACATATTTTGCAATGTCTATGTGACTTGTTCAGCACTAGGAGCTTGAGTATAAGTACTAGGTGCAGTAGTTGTTCCTGTGCATGGTAGTTGAGAAAGAGGTACAGCATCTAAGGGAACAATGGCCATCCTCAAGCTATCTTCCTTCTCCTTTGTCATATTTTCCAACTCTGCATCCATCTGCGTGATCTATATGTTTTGGTCAATAATTAGTTTCATGGTGTCTTCTTTCTAAGTTTCACCTTCTGCAATTTCCTTGGTCATTGAATCTTCTGTTGATGGTAGCTTGAGCTGTTTCCTCAATGTTGCAATGTCCAAGTTTTTCTTCTTAATAATTTCTTCAGTAGTACTAAATTCCTTAGGTTCATACCCTATCTTAATCACCAATTCCTCCAAAGACTTGGTCCTGTTGTCTTTGGCCAAGGAGGCGACTTTCTACGTCTTATACTGTGACTGCACTTTTGCAAAAGAAGCCTGTAATTTAGATAAAGACATGGCAGTGTTATTGAGAGTGGAGGATATCATCTCCCCAGTTTGTTTGTGCATCTCCATTTGATCAATGGGATGTATGTCCTTTTTGCTCAGCTCAAAGGTGGTGCTCTTGTAGTCAGCTTCTGATTTGTGTTGTGAAGTCAGGGCCTTAAGGAAGGCCATTTACATTTTGCCATGTTCAGTATCATATAATGACATATGTCTACTTTGTGAACTGGAAGTCTACTTCCAGTATTGGTTGTAGGTGTTGTTCTTCAAGATTTCATTTTTGAGATTTATTTCTTTGTACCAGCTATCAAAAATTGTTTTCTCTTTTCCAGTTTGGATAGTGTGCGTTTCCAACTCACTCTCCTTCAGAAGGATAAGTAGTGAACTTCATGGTTGCTGGTGGAGAATATGCGATGATGATAGTTGCATGTTATTCCATTTCTTTGTCTACACATGATTTATGACTCACCTTGGGCCTCTTTCTGTAAATAATTCTAAAAAATCTAGCTTCACTCCCTATTGTATATGGAAACCCTTCCTCCCTCTTCCTTTTGCTGGATTTTTCTTGAAGAACAGGAGTATGAAAAGTGGAAGTGGACACAATCTACTCTTTAGCTTCCTGCAGGGTATTTTCTGCCCATTCCAACTGATTGGCATATTGTTCTATGTCTACTCTAAAAGTATGGATATAAGGAATATTCTTATATTCCACTCTGAGTTTTGAAAAGATGCCATAGGGGTCATAAGACAATGTGAAGCTCAATTTGAACTTCATCTCCTTTAATATCTTCTCTACCTCCTCCCCTGCTATCCTCATGTTACATACAAATGGGCCAACCTATGTTTTAATTCTGAATTGTGCCTTCTTCTTTACTATTACAAAGTGGATCTCATCCGAGTTCAACATTTGTCTGATATATTCTAGTGCAAAGATCCTCATTGGGAGGTACTTAGGGAACTTATAGGATGCCAATTCACATCCATATACTCTAATCATTGTGTAGTTTTGGTACAGGTAGCAATCTCCGAACTTTGCTTTGTCTGATAGATGTAGAATCCTTTTAATCTCCTCACTAATCCTAGGATGCACTATACTAAGAGAATGCTCATAGCTGAGTGAATAAACTCTTTTATAAATTGTTTGTAGGTGAGTTCTTGTTGTTCCTTCATGACCAATGAGGTCCAAAAGATCACTGGTTGTTGAGCCCCTGCATCATCTAATTTCTGTAATGAAAAAGTGAGCTTTGGTTGATAGTAGATGAACATGTAAATTAAAATAGAGGTGTAATTGAACACCTTCTCTGGGGGAAGATTGAAAAACTGCTCATGGGTATTGTCAGCCAAGAATTGACAGAAATTGAAAATAGTAGAGGGCTTAATGTCTATGGAAAATGTGGAAAGGAATCCTAAAATATGCTCATCCACCCATTGATCAGAATGGTAGCATAGAATGTGAGAGAGGATCGAAATGATCTTCTTGGCCTGATCATGGAAAATGGAAGAAGGATAATGAGGATTCTTCTTAGGTAATTGGGCATTGTCTGGCAGAAAAATATAAAAAATCCTAGCTCTGGTGGGAAAATCCAGTTTTTGATAAAGTTGGGTGAGGGCTTCCAGGGTGAAAGCAGAAGCATTTTCCACAAAAGGGGTCATCATCATTTGGCCAATTTATTTGGGTGTGATCACGAAAAGGATGTCACCTGTAGGTGCAATTATATCTCTTTGAGCAAGGACATAGGAACCATGGCAACTCCTAGTGAATTCTGGGGCTTGAAAAGTCACAGGAAAGATATAATGGGGAAAGTTTGACTCCGAGAGTCCTATCTCATCATTTTTATCAGTGTGTTTCTCTTCTAACCAAAAATATAACTCGAGGAAATCACAGTCACAAAGTGTTTTAGTGACCTCTATTTGAAAATGGTGTGTGATACAGGTGTACATAAGGAGGAATCAATGGGTTAATGGCCTAGTCATGGGTCTTGGATTTAGGAGTCATGGCTATAGCGGTTTTTGAACAAATGAATACAGGAAGAAGGCTTAACGAGCTCAGAAAAATTATCTTGTCAGGTGAAAAGATTAAGGAGATTAGCAAATGTTAAGATGTTGTTGGCGAGGATGCTCTGATAGAGACTGCGTAAAGAAAATATGAACAACAAAAATAGAATGAGAAGTGAAAGATCAATAGTGAATAGCTTTGGATATTTTTAAACATATAGGTAGAGTTTCGTTGGAAATGGTGTGGGGCCGTTACTTAACTGTTACCCATGAAAATTAAATGAGGAACAGGTATCAGGTGGGAAATACATTAATTGGAGTAACAGTCAAGATAGGTGGCAGGCAGAGATTGGTGGAAGAGGAGTGGTGGGGAGTGGCAAGAATGGATGTAGGATGGGCATTTCTAGAGGGGGTGATGGGTTGTAGGTGGTATTGGCAAGGGGGGTGAAAAATCACTGGGATGCACCACATAGGGAGTAGGACCTGGTGAAAGAAACCGCCTTCCAGACCCCCCTACCAGTGGTAAATAGAGAATACGAAGAGGGGGCTAAAAAAGGATGATGCCCATTGATGAAACAGGGGACCAGATCTCGAGGTGTCGAAGGCGCTGGTGCTTTAATCACAAATAATAATAATTAGTTGTCTGCTTTTGTATATATGATTTTAATTTCAAACATAGGATAATGGGGAGATACAAGGAAATGAAATAATTTATCCATGTTCATATTTATCCTCTAAACATAGGATCAGGGATTAATAACAAAATAATTTGAAATACATAATGCATAATATGCACTTTCTCCTCTTTCCTTATCCTCAAACTTAGGATAAAATTTATGCATGTTGATATGTAAGAAAACCACCTAATCTACCTACCCTTAACTAGACTAGAATTTTTTATTTTAATCTCTAGGGTGCACTTAGACTAGCAAGCCTATTTTTATTTTCTTGTATGCAGAAAGAAAAAACTATCTAACCTGTCCCCTATTTCTCCTATTGGCCGAGATTAAATTGTTGGTTCAATGTCATTTTATACCTAGCTAATGATTTATCCAGATTAAACTGTTGGATAAACCTTCATTCTCTATCTAATTTACAGAAATTTAAAGAATTCTACTCATGATTAAGAAGTTTGATTAAACTAAAACAACTGATTGTGGCATTTTGAACAAGTTGCACACAACTTTATTTTATAGAAATGAAACAAAAAAATATGTATGAGTAGTGCCATTTAGACTTGCAATACTTTCAGTATTATTCTCTTTTTTATTTTCTTTCTTTTGGTGGGGTTTAATCTCCTCTTTTTCAATATTTTTGTTTTTCTCTTTAGTCTTATTATTTATACATTGTTTTCAATTTTATTTCATTTCCTTTATCTGGAAATCATTAGAAGATTGGCAAGTATTTACAAAATAGGATTCCTGAGATACATTACTCAATTACCTGGAGACCCTATAAATTATAAGACCCTAACAGTGGATCCATCTGGGGATGGCACTCTCCCTATGAGGTGTCAAGAACATATGATCAGTAGCCTTGAGTTGTTATTTCAGCAATATCCACCTCTGATTTCTTTGTTGTAGTATTTATGGTAACTCATCAGTAAGATCAGGGCCTTATCTACGGGCTTCAACTTCTATTAATAGGTCACCCAATCCACACATTAAAGATAATAATATATACAATGATAAATGGTAAGAAAATCTCTAATGCTCAGAAAAATCATGTTTGAGCATCTTGCCATTGACAGGTCCACCAGGTAATTCTGTCCCATCCAAATTTCTGATAAAGAATGCATTATTTCTTTTAAAAGCATAAATGACATAAGGACCCATCTACAGGTTATCAAATTTTCCATGCTTCCCTGTATCCTCTCCCCTTGAATCCCATTTTAAAACTTTGTCACCAATGTTGAAATCATCTACCTTTGACAATCTGTCAAAATTATTTTTAATATTCTCATGAATGACTTGAGCCTTGTTGTAAAAAATTTCTTTGGATTGTTGCAACTGAATAGTCTGATCGATTCTCCCTTGAATATAATTGGGCTCATCCTACAATTCTTGAATTAACTTCATGACTGGGACTCCCAAAGAGGATGGAAAAACAACAATCCATTCCATAAACCAATTGGTATGGTGACATGCCAATTGATTTGTTTGTGGTAAGCCTACCAGCCCAAAGTGTTGTTATGAGCTTGTTGTACCATGACTTCTTATTATCTGCTAATAGTTTGTTTATAATATTCACCAGACTTTTATTTGAAGATTCATCCAACCCATTACCTTGTGGGTAATAAGTAGTTGAATGCTCCAAAATAATATGGTATTTTGCATAAATCTATCATTTTCTTAGATTTGAAAGCTACATCATTGTTTGTAATAAGTTTGTTTGGGCAGCCAAATCTAAATAGGATGTTGGTTTCTAAGAATTTGATAATCACAACATCTGTGGCTAGTATAGAAGGGATGGCCTCAATCCATTTGGTAAAGTAGTCAGTGGCAGTAAGGATCCACTTATGTTGAGCAGAGGATGGAGGATGGATCTATCCAATGAAATCCAATCCCCACTTTTGGAAAGGGCTCGCAATAGATATGGACTTCAAAGGTAAAGGTAAAAGTTTTATTTTTCCTTAAAATATTTGACATTTATGACAAGAGGTTACCCTTTTATGGACATATACAAAATGTATAGGCTAGTAAAAATAGACACTAAGGATCTTATTGGCAGTGGTTTTCCAATAGATATGGCCACCATAGTCACCGTCATGGAATTCTTTCATATTTCTTTCTGCATCATCACTTAATAGACTCTTCAATAGAAGACCACCAACATCTTTCAAATATAAAACATTTTATATTATGCAAATTTTGACAGACTTTAATTTTAAAAATATAGCCTTTGTTTTGGTTTTACTAGGAGGAGCATTTATATTAAATAAAACATAAATAAATTCAGCATAACAGGGGTAGGTCATGAAAGCCCCATCAAGTTATGGAGTCGTATGTTCCTCTTGATCATCCAATTCAGCTACAAAGTTAATATCTAAAGCATTAAAACTAGATTCAACCATCAATTTGGCTAATCCTTGTCCTTTGATGAGATTGGTTGGCTTGATTTCCATCTCATATTATAGAATGATGGCAATCCATTTGCCTCTCTTTCCATCTGGTCCATTTTGTGTCAAAATATATTTAACAATAACATTAGGTACATAAGAAATTATATGGGAATGAAGAATATATACTCTGAAATTTTTAATTTCTTTTATTAGTGCAAAAGCTCGCTTTCCCATTATGTTGTACTTGAGTGCAACATCCCTTAAAGCCTTGCTAAAGAAAGAAATCAATTGTTCATATCCATTAGCATTTTTCTGGAAAAGGACAACTGCAACAATATGTTCATAAGCAAAGGAAAAAAATATAAAATCTTTAGTAAAATCAGGGCTAATAAGGGTTGGTGTCTTTGTCAATTCCTATTTAACTTGGTAAAATGGCTTCCTAGATTCGATGTTCCACCTGATTTTAGAATCTTTTTTTAGCATGTTTGTGATATTTCTGAAAAGTTCTGCAGGGTTGGGGATGAATCTTCTAAGTTTATTCTCCCAATAAATGTCTGGAGTTCTTTAATATTTCTTGGATGATTTATTTTCAGGATAGCTTCAATCCTTTTAGGATCAATTCTAATTATACCTCCCTTAGATATAATGTGACCAAGAAGTTTTGCTTCTTCAAGACCAAACATTGTTTTCTTAGGATTCAATGAAATCCCAAACTTTCTGCACTTTTCAAAAACTCTTCCAAGGTGCATGAGATGTTCTTCGTCAAATTTAGAATATACAGTTATGTCATCTAGACATATTACAATAAATCTCCCAATCTCATTAGCAAAAGCAATATCCATTGCTCTCTGAAAAGTGGCTCCAACATTCAATAATCCAAAAGGAATCTTTACATACATGAAGGTACCCCATGGAGTAGTGAAGGTTGCTTTTTCCTAGTCACCTATATGAACTAAAACCTAGTTATAACATGAGAATCCATTTGATAAGAAATCCTAGAAGATCCAACCACTTTTTGTAAAATATGATCCATTTTGGGTAAGGGATAGTTGTCTTTTAGGGAAGCTTTGTTTAGGTTTCTGAAATATATGCACAATCTGATTTCACTTGTTTTATTTCTGGTTGGCACAATGTTGGAAACCAATTTAGAGTAACTAAGAGGAACTATGATTTTAGAATCCTACATCCTTTTGATTTCCTTCTCAATTAAAGGCATCAGAACTGGGTTTATTCTACGAAGTTTCTGTTGAAAGGGTTTCTGATCCTTTTTAATGGGAATTAGACAATTTTATGATCTTTGGGTCTTCTTCAATACCTAGATTACAATCTTCAATTCTTGTTCCTAAGGGCTCTATCTTAGGATTTTTACCCACATCATTGAAATCAAATAGTTCTTCTAATGGAGCTAAACCCCTAGGAAAAATATTATATTTAAGCTGGAGTGTTTCAAACTCTTCTTTTTCTGGGTCAATTTCAAGCAATTTTGGTTTATTTACAATTTTATCTAAGGGGGTATTTACATCTAAATTATCTATTTTCCTTTTTGTATCAAAATGTTCAATAATTTGCTATCTCCTTCAGATTCCAAATCAATATTGTCATCTTAGAATTCATCTTTGGATTGCAGGAAACTCTCAATCTATATATCATTTCCAAATACATGCCAATATCTTACGTTATTAGGTACAGTTGGTCAGTGTTTTACCTCCAGTACATATTCTTGATTAGGATAAGGATGCAAGAGCTAGCTGAAAAAGCTAGATTGTTTGGAATGATGTTTTGTTTTTTAGGAATTTTAGAAAGTTCATATTTAAGGAAATTTTCTAGGAAGTTCGGCACAACATTTCTATATGGTCCCATCCTTGGATGTTTGGCTGAATATTCTTCTTTAATTTGTTTAATAATTAATTCGGCATCTCCTTGGATATAAATTATTTTAGCACCTAACCTTTTTAGAAATTGTAAACCTATATTAAGGGCTTCATATTCTTCTATGTTATTAGTGCATTGAAAATTAAGCCTGTAGGAATGGCCTTCAGCATGATTATTTCATGTGTTAACCACCCAAATTCCTACTCCAACGCCATCCTTGCTACAAGAGCCATCAAAACTCAGGTTGCAAAGAGGTTCAAGAGGAATTTTCAGTTCTGTTATTTGTGTTTGGGCTAGGTCTATTTTAGAAACCTCATTCTCAGCACTAATTACTTGATTATTGATATCCTTGCCCTTGTAAGGAATAAATGAATCTAAATCTAAATGAGCTAAATAAAGTGGATAATTTTGAGGTCTGCCTTGAGTACTCACCATAAATTTCATTAAGGTTTCCCTATATAGTCTCCTTTGCTGCCCAAAACCTGGTATGGTAGCAAAGGTCATATCCATTTGTAGAGTTCCTTGTAAATTTTCTCCCCATGAGCATGACAACAGCATGCCCTACTTAGTGGGAATGTATGCAACCACTATATCCATCACTAGAAATTTAGTAGGGATTTGGGCTAAAGTAACACATAGGTCTTTGATGAGACCTAGGAATCTAACGTTCCTAGAACCAAAGGAGTACAAGTCTTTGTAAGGTCTAGGAATGTCGAGTCCTAATTTCTCCAATGGAGGGACTCCTCCTTCTTGTGGTTTTCCATCAACTTCCAGCCCAAATAAGAGTTCAGGTTTTCATCATTCAAATTAACAAATTCAATTTTTTCCCCAATGTTTAAATATTTCATTACTCAGGGTCTATACATGTTTTTGTTCATTAACTCTGTGAGAGGAATAGGGATTTTCAATTTTTCCAGCTCATTCTCAATATTAAAAGATGTTTGATTCTTACTTAGGTTAGGAACTTTAGCTTTCTTTGTAATTTGTTTTGTGATAGGCTCTTTTTGTTGACTGGTGGTTGGGACATCTATTTGAGTAGTTTTAGAAACATTGATAGCAACCTTTTTGACAAGGATTTCCATCTTCTTCTTACCAAAATTCTCCACAATTTTCTTAGGAGGACTATATGTGGTTTTCCTAGGCTCATTTTCAGATGACTTCTTAGCAGGTTGTTCTAAGATTTTGGCATTGGGAGTGTCTGTATTATTTTTTCTTTGAATGTTTTACTGCCTGTAGACTTCCATTATGGAATTTTCGAACCCTTGTTTATACTCATCTGACTCTTCATAATCCAATTCAGTCTGGGCTATGAGAAAAAAGCTCCTTCTCCTCTTGAGTGAGGAAAACAGTTTCATCATCATTTATCCCCATCAAATTTATTTGATTATCATCCAAATCTTCCACAATATTCCCCTCATCATCTGTGTAATTTTCCTGAAAAGGAGGCTGAACATGCTGGTCTGGACCCTTTTGTTCTTTTTGTTTAATTTGGGGAAAATTCCTCCTAAACTTTTGTTTTCTAGAATGAGGGACATTTTGGTTTGCTCATTAATGTTGACTCATCGTGTCATTTGATTCACTACTATGACTAAGTCATCAATCTTATGATCAATAGCATAAGTAGAAGGATCTTATTTTATGGTAACTCTGTGTTCAGACTTCAATTTTTCGTTTTTGGCCATGATGATAGATTCAACTTTAATTGCATTTGGTTACATTTCTTTTAAAGTTGTCAGGTCTCTCTATCAGTTGATATTCCATGTCTACATCAAAGCCGCCTGGAAAATCAATCAGAGCTATGCTAGGGGATGGCTTGATGTCTTTTGGAATAGCATTATAAACAATATTAAACCGTTCGCAATATTTTCCACACTTCCATTTGGGTTTCTTTTCAATCTTTTATATTCATTTAGGAATTGAAGTGGATTCTTCTTTATCTCCCATCTAGATAAGAAATTTTGATGGAAAGCATCAAGGTTGGCTATACTTCCTACAGGTAAACCTCTAAACCATTTCTTGACATCACCTCCTAAGCTTTGGGCAAACAATTTCATTTTAAGATTAGCTTCATCTACTTCTTGGAGGTCAAACACATCATTCATCATATTTACATGCTATTGAGCAGCATAAGCACCAGTGTTAAGGTCACACATTTAGATTGATAATCTCTAGGCATAGCATTTAGCTAGCCTGGCAACACCAAAGATGCATACCTTCCTACCATAACTATTCTGGAAGATTTACTTGAAGAATGACCTAATGTAGGTGTAGTTTTGATAACTATAGGGATAGTAGGCACAAAAGTTTGGGAAACCAAAGGAGAGGAGGTTGATACTATGGAATGAGTAGGGATGGGAGGTTGTACATGAATTGATTGGGAGGATTAACTAGACAAAGAGGTTGCTGCAACTGTTAAAGAACAAAATTCAATAGACTGTTGAATAAAGGCTTCTTCAATAGCTTGGTCCAACACTGAAACTAGACCTTGTAATTTGTCAAATTATTTTAAGGATTCAAGATCAGGATCTATTTCAAGGAGTTAGGTTTGGGATATATATGGTTGCAGTATGGATTCATCTATGAAAATTTGATCAACAAAAGCCTCAAACTTTGATCTAAACAAAATTTGCTGGAAAGGCAACTCAAATTCTATATCTTGTAAAGTTCCAAATTTCTCTGGGAGAGAACCAGAGCTTGACAAAGGAATATTCTAAGGGAGAAAATTGAATCTAGACAGAGGACTATTACTACCTTGACTCTCGGTAAAGCTTTTCTTTCTCACCAGTTTCTCAGGGTTATCTACAATTTCACCATGATTGGGATCAGGGTGAGATCTACAGTGAGTTATTTTGGGAGCCAGGGCTATGAAAAATAATCACAAAAAAAATAAAATCAAAATCAATGATATAGTAAATATATACAAAATAATAACCTCAGATCATGTATTTCATATTGATACAACAGTTTCTTATTTAAATATTTATCTAAAGCCAAGGAATAATAATTTTTTGGATTAAAATGTATTCTTCCCCAGTATGGTCACCACTATGTTGTCGTTCTATATTTTTGAGGTTGAGGGAGTAAACACATTGGACAACATCAAAACCACTTTGGAAGCTGGGATCTAGCCCTATTAGCTTCAGAGAGGGATCTCCCTATTTAATTTAGATTTGTTTTAGAGTAAATTTGAGGCTACTTATGGTTGTACTTGTTTGTTTTGTTTGATAGGTTTGGTTCATTTGAGTGTTAAAATTCCATTGGGCTATGGATTCTATAAACTAAATTGGAGTTTGTTCATCAATTTTTAAAGGAGTTCTCACAGGGCAAGCCAAGTTGCAATAAATGGATCTTTTCAGAGTTTAAATGGATGGTGGAAAAGCAGAAATGCAAGGTTCAGTAGAGAACAAAGAGAAATTAAGAATTCTTTATTCTGTATTTAGTGGAAAAAAATTAAATTAACAACAGCCAAAATAGGGTGTTCTTGATAATGAATCCTTTTTATCACAATTTCTATTGATTAATTCAGACTTAGAAAAACAGAGGAAAGAAATAACAATTTTTAAACAGATAAAGACAAGAAACACATCACCATTCAAGACACCACATGAATCCTATAAAAGGTCCTTGTATTATTGATGCTCCAGTACTTCAAAATTACAATGTGCAGCAGAAATTACATTCAGAAATCAACACCTAATACTTCAAACAATGAAAGATTTATAATACAAATTACATTAACGCTTTACAAAATAGTTGTCAAACCGACAGTGTATTATTAACCTCGTTACAAACTATGATATGAAACCAACTCACAAAAAGATAGAAAAGATAGATAAATGCCTTAGAATTAGCCTCTTCGAGGGGGAAACCACCTTTAATGAACAATTTTTCGATGATGCAAATGAATAAACCTCCCTTTTATATATAGGAGTCTAAGGGGTCACAATATAATCAAGCCAACCTAATAGTAATAACATAAGGGAACAATAATAACAATAGTGGGCTTCTATGGGGCACACTAATAACAATATGGGGACAACAAGGGAACAATAATAACAATAAGGGATACAATGACAGTAGTAATGGGGTAATCAGTAGTATTGTAGGGACCTAACATGCCCCTCTCCTTCCGAAAAGTGTTATCCTCAACGCTTCAGTAGTTCTAGATGCTTTTGTATAAAATTCTCATCCTCCCATGTGGAATCTTTAGGGATAAGTTCTTCCACTTGATGAGATACTCTGAAATTGATCGATTTCATAGTTGTTGATTCGTTGTTTCTGTGACTAATTCCGATTCCAATATGCATTTTCCTTCCTCGTCAAGTTCTAGCAATATTGTTCGAACTGGGAGCTTATCACCTATAACCTTCTTTAATCATGAAACATGGAAAATTGGGTGCACTCAGGAAGCTGCAGGAAGCTCCAATTTGTATGCCATAGTACCAACCTTTTGCAACACCTTGTATAGACCATAATTCTTTGGTGATAATTTATTATCCTTCTTAGCTTTCTTGAGAGACATTTGTTTATATGGTTGTAGCCATAGGAATACCCAATCACCTACATCAAAACTTCTTTCGTTGCGATGTTGATATGCATGTTGTTTCATTCCATGTTGCACCAACGTGAGGTTATCCTTTAAGAGTTGGAGAACTTGTTGTTGATGCTCGATGTGATGTTTCACTACTTGAACCTTAGAATTTTCTCTTAAATATGATGTGATGGATGGCGGATGATATCCATAAAGTGCCATAAATGGGGTCATTTTCATTGTAGTATGGAAGGAATTGTTATAACACTATTCAGCCAGAGGCAACCATTTGACCCATTGCGTATGTTTATCATATACAAAGCAACGAAGATATCCTTCCAAACCTTTGTTTACTATCCCAGTTTTCCCATTAGATTTAGGATGATAAGATGAGCTATGAGTTAACTGAGTACCAAGACAAGAAAATAATTTTGTACTGGCTTTAAATGGATGCGATAATGCACAAACGTGTGCATACTTGGTAAGTCTGTCAACTACCACCATGATGACACTCTTTCCTTCGAACTAAACCTGTGATAAAACCCATTGAAACCTCCTCCCAACATTGGCTTGGAATGGATAAAGGTTGTAACAGACCTGGGGTCTTAATTGTTTCAACTTTATTTTGTTGGAAAACCAAACATTCCGCCACAAACTTTTGAATATGCAATTTAAGGCCATCCCAAAAAAAATCCTTCTTAACCCTATGGGTAAGTTTTTAAAAATCCTGAGTTCCCTCCTAAGGGAGAAGTGTGCAATTCCATAAGAATATTTTGTTTGAGTTGGGAATTCTTACATAAGTATAAGCGATCTTTGTACCATAATGAATCATTTTTCCAGCTAAATGTATTAGATGTACTGGATCATGTTGTAACTTTTGAATGAGTACCCACACTTATTCATCATGCTTCCATTCATCCCTTGCTTTGTTTATCCAATCTAGTTAGTTAATAGAAATGGTGCACGACAATGCTTCCACATCGTCATCCTTTCTTGAGAGTGCATCTGCCACAACATTTTGCTTCCCTTTTTTGTAGATGATTTCCAAGTCATAACCCAACATTTTTGTGACCCATTTTTGTTTCTCTTAAGATGATAATCTTTGTTTTAAAAAGTATTTAAGACTATCATGATCTATTTTTACCTAAAAGTTTCTTTCCATTAGGTAGGGTCACCATTTCTTAAGTGCATGTAGTATTGCCAACATTTCCTTCTCAGAAATAGCTTTTGTAAATACTTTCCTTTGACTGGATGACTTTCGAATGTAATGGGTCTTTCATCTTGCATTAAACCAAAACCAATTCCATTTCTTGAAGTATCACATTCCACAATAAAGGTTTTGTGAAGTCTGGTGTAGCTAAGACTAGTGCTTGGCACATTGCCTCTTTAACATGTTCGAAGGCCTTTGTTGCTTCTGGAGTCCATGAAAATGCATCTTTCCTTAATAATGTTGTTAGAGGTGTTGTTGATGAGCCTCATAAATGGGTAATTATATGCGCTCATTTTACCTCGTAACATAGTCAAATCAACCATTCTCTTAGCTTATTGTATGATTTTATGATTATACTTATGCTTATAGGGTGAGTTCAGTTAGTTATTATGCCATGTGGTCTAACATGTATTTAATGCAAATTATTGATGGATTTCGAGGTCAAAGTCAAGGATCTAGTGGCCAAACTGCCTCGTTAACTCTAGGTAGATAGAAGAGAGGACTTATAGGAGGGCATCCCCCTCATTTATTTCTCCTCACCTCAAATTACCCTTCATTCAGCTCGGAGTACAAGCAATCAAATCATGCACTTGAAGGCAGCCGAGCAAGTGGAAGATGATTGATAGTTATCTCCAGTTTTTGGAGCCAAGCCTCCCTGATTTTAAGGAATCTATTCGTAGCTTTGGATGTGTAAGTAGAGAGGCCTAGGGCCTCACTAGGGTTAGATTTGTTTTGCTTGTGAAAACGCTGCTCAAATTTTGAGCTTACTATTTTGTGGCAGTTTTATGTAGTCTTGTTATTTTTTGATAATGAAGATGGAATCCCTTTTGAGCTAGCGCTGAGTTACCTTAGAGGGATAAAGCTCTTGGTTTAGGGCCCAATCCAAGTAGCCAAGATTATATTTACTTGTATTTGTATGCTTTACTTCAGATTGTAGATTAGTTTGTTGTTAGATGTATTTCTCTTATGATTAAGAATAGGTTGCTTTTGATGATTTAGTAGTTTTCTTCCATTTGTACTTTTCTGTAGCTAGTTAAGTAGTGATCAGAGAATATTTGAAAGGCTAGCAACAGTGCCTTGGCTGCTCTTCCTCCCTCTGGGACCATGATTTGAGGCAAATGCTCTCTTGCTACCCCAAAAACACAGATTTTCCTCATTCTTAGGACTTCTAGTGTTTGCAGCGCTCTAGTAGGTTGACAGTCCAGTTTTGCTCTGCTTTAGATCTTCTTCATCATGTTCACTTCCTGATTTGAAATAGTCATTTTACATGCTTTCCTTTCTTACAACATTTTTCAGCATTTCCTTATATACATCATAGTTTAGGCCATTTTAATGCAAAACTCTGTTTTTCCTAGGATACACTCATTTCATTGGTTGCTTGATTTTCTTGGTTGACTATTAGTTTCTATGCAGTAGATCTCTTCCAGTAGTAGGCTAGCTTACCAGTAATCACACCCTCCATCTGATCCATGCCTTACAGGTCTCCCAAACCTCACCTCAATTATGCCCTAGATTTCCTTCATTTTCCCTAGAACTTCTTCCTCTCTCCTTGAGAAAACCCAATCATCTTTCTCTCTCCTGGTGATTCATGGTAGACCTTAGGCACCTTAACGCCTCATTCCAACCTTAGTCCACCTTTTCCACCCAATCTCACACCCTCAAAACAACGAAAACTGCTCTCGGCCTCCTCTTTTAGGCCTCCTATAGTTTCCATGTTTTCCTCCGGTAGTTTTCCTATGTTCTCCTGTAGGATTTCTTTTGAAGGTCGAGTGTGGGAAAGGCCTCCGAAAGGCAACCTAAGACCTCATAGGACCCATCCACACCATCCTACATCCTCCCAAACTCCAAAACTGCCTTCTAACGCCACCTATTTGCTGCCACACTCACACACAATCAAACAAATGCATGTTAAATTCACATAAAAACACATAAAACTCCAAAAGTATGCTTTTTTCTTATTTACTTCCAAAAATAGCATGGTTAGATGTTTTTTACTTCCTTTAGTAGGTAATTGCATTTCTTTCATGGTTTGCATAGTGTTTTTGGCAAAAGTAGAATTAACTTGTTACTTAGGGTTTACTAGGCTTTGCTTTACATTCCAGTCTTTCTCCTTTCTGCAGTTAGAATAGCATTTGTAGAGTAATCTTTCTTTCCTTTCATAACACATAGAGCTTCTTCTAAAACTTATAGAAGTTGGCTCGAGCTCCTAGTGATCTCGCACTAGCTAACCAACTAACAACCTGCAGTGAGAACTACTACTTGTGCATATAGCACCAACGCTTCCAAGTTTGTTATGAACTACTGGGTTGATAAAAGTAAAGTTGGAAGACTAGGAGTTGCACCATTCTTGCTGCAATACTGGTTCTCACCACTTTTTGGCACCATTGTTGGGGAAGTGTCAGAGTATTCTGTGATTACTTCTTTCTGTTATTTCCTATGGAAACATTATGCTAATAGTTTATTTCAGCAAAAGTAGACTAGTCATTTCTTTTCTTTCAACTCTACATTTCCTTGCTTTCCTTTTCAATTCTGCAAATTTCCATTCAACAAGTTCATTTCAGCTAGTTGCAATTTGTTTTGTTCAATCACAATTTCAGTTTCTACAGGTACTTTCAGTGTGGGGAAAAGGAAACAAAAAACCAACCAAAAATATTTCCTTTGATGCCTCGTAGGAGTAGAAATAACTTAGGAAAATTTTTGCCCAACACCCCCACTGCTTCACACAGCCAACCTTCTCTCTTCTTCGGTCAGTGCAATCAAGAAGAACCCTTAGGTGAACATCGAGACATATTTCAAGAACCTATATGGGAAGAAGAAGAAGAAAACATTCCTCTAGAGCCAATCGCTGAAAAAAGAAATGCTAGGGGAAATGGAGAGAGAATAGAGGGTACCTTCCCCATTCGAGAGACCAATGGGGACACCAAAATGAAGAATATAAGTCCTTCAACCCTACCTCACTTCCATGGTCTAACTACAGAAGATCCTTACACCTTCTTGTTCAAGTTTGTTGTCATCTGTCGAACTTATGACTATGTAGAAGACGAGAAAAGGTTGAAACTTCTCCCTTCTACTCTCAAGCATGCAGCACTGCACTGGCTCATGGGATTACCTGGCAATAGCATCACAACTTGGGCACAGATGCAGCAGGCCTTTAACAAGAAGTATCAAGACTATTGTAGGTCAAAAGATACTAAAGAAGAAATCTCCCGAATGACCATAGGAAGTGATGAGTCCCTGGAAGACTATGAAGAGAGGTTCCAACTCAGTTATAAAAGCATCAGGTCTACACTTGAACTTGAGTCTCTGAAGTTGGTCCTACTCAGGGGAATTCGGGAAGACCTTTTATACAACCTCCATCTATTGGCTAGGGGATACATCTACCAACTATCCTATGAGGGCATAGAGACTATTTTTAGAAACCATTCTAGAGCAGCCAGAAAGAAAGGGAGGGGGAGTCAACCCATAGCCAGTACTTCTTCTTCCAATTCATCCATTAAAGGTGAAATTGGAAACATGATGGAAGAATTCAAGAGTGAGATATTGCAGACTCTTGCCATGCAAATGGATACCTTACATATCAAAAGAAAACAAGAGTAAGCAGAGAGGGCTTTGGCCATTTTTTTCCCTAGATGCAACAAGAGGCATCTTAGGAATGAATGCCCATTGAACTCTATAGAGATTTGCTCAGTCTATGAAGAAGATCATTCTATAGATAAGTGCCTTTCCTTGCCCGTACTTAAATTTGTATACCAAGGGGCCGAAGGAGTCACTGAACAGTCTATTACATAAACCAAAGAAGGTCGCATGGACCTAGACCATACCAACAGGGGATGAAAGGGACATCGCAGGTATACCACAACCCCAACCAAGTCACCTCCATACCTTCTTGGGGCCCCCTTCTCATCCTTCCTGGTCACGCCTCCTCCTTGTTCCTTTACATGTCAATATCATGCCCAACTATCCACCCATTCATTTCAATCCTATGCTCAGCCACAACCTTAGTGGAATGCATCTCATCAGGGGTGGAGGCCCCAATACAACTCTATTCCCACTCTTCTGCCTCCACCACCTGCCCAACCACAACCGTTACCTTCTGCTCCACGAAGGAAACCCCAAATGCCTGCCCAGCCAAATCTGAACCCAAATAACAGACAGGCTCAACAATTGTTACTGGGGAACCATCATGCCCAACTTATGTTGTGGAGATTCAAGAAATTAACTTGTGATCCGGGAAAGTTCTCCCAGATAGCTAGCCTTCACCCAGGGAGGTTGAGGAAGATAAGGAGGAAAGTGAACCTAAAGAAAATCTACCCTTTCCTGAGAGGCTATCCATGATAATCCAGCCTACCCCAGAAGAGACTGACCTCCTGGGAGAATTGAAAAATTTATGTGTGAAGATACCACTTCTCCAAGCCATAAAAGATGTGCCTATCTACAATAGGTTGATCAAAGAGAAGTGCTTTAGGCATCTAGGAAGGCGCAAGAGAGATGCTACAACCATCAATGTCATAGGACAACTGTCTGACCTGATGTTGGGGCAGATATTCTGTCCAAAATATCTGGACCCTAGAAGCCCAGTAGTTGATGTCCACATCAATGGCGCAATGGTCCCACATACCTTGATTGATCTGGGAGCTACCATTAATGTGATGACAAAGGACACAATGCTCAAACTTAACCTCCAAGGCTCCTTGAGGAAAACCACAATAGTGTTGCAGCTAGCAGAATGCTCCAAAGTGACCCCCAAGGGGATTGTGGAAGATGTGATGGTCTCCATTGATTCTTGGGTATCCTCTCATTCTATAAAGACCCTAGTTGGCTACAGCCATTGCCTACATCAGCTACCAAGCTGTGAACATGACCATAAAGAATGAGCACATGTCCAAGCAGTTAATCCTATATCCTCCTGCCCAACCCTTGCTAGAACATAATCTACCTCTCTAGTTGGAGGAAGAGGATGAGGATGAAGTTTATTCTGAACCACTTTATACATTAGAAATTTCCATGGGGGAAAACCACAAGATGAGGATGATATGATTGAAAATTTGATTCAGAATCCACCTCCTAGTGTATCACCATTAGAAGACATAGTAAGTGAAACCCAAAACAACCCCTCAACTGATCTCTGTGTGGCCTACCCTACTCCTCTCTGTCTTAAAAATATAGTGTTTGGCCCAAAAAGAACATTGAAAGTCAATCCATCCCTATCTAGTTCTCAGGAGAAGGAGCTATGCAGCATACTGAGAAAACACCTAGATGCCTCCGCCTGGAGTTATAAGGAGATGAAGGGAGTGCACCCTTCAGTATTTACTCATCATATATACATCAAGGAAGATTGAAAGCTAGTCAGGCAGCCTCAAAGGAGGATGAACCCAACATTTAAAGATATTGTTAAGGAAGAACTACAAAAATTGCTCGATGCAGGATTCATCTATCCCATCTCTAACAGTGAATGGGTCTCTACTTTGGTGCTAGTGCCAAATAAAAATGGTAAGTGGAGAATCTGTGTCGACTATCGGGAATTGAACAAAGCCACTAAAAAGGACCATTTTTCTTTACCTTTCATAGATCAAGTGTTCGACGGTCTAGCAGGGAAAAAGTTTTTCTCCTTCCTAGATGGGTTTAGCAGGTACAATCAAGTCCAAATTAGCCCGAAAGACCAATAAAAGACCACTTTCACTTGTCCTTGGGGTACCTTTGCATACCGGGTCCTTCCTTTTGGTTTGTGTAATTCTCCAGCCACTTTCCAAAGAGCAGTATTGAGTATATTTTCTGAACTAGTTCATGATGCAGTAGAAATATACATGGATGATTTTACTCCTTATGGTTCTAAATTTCAGGAAGCTTTATCTAACCCAGGAAAAGTTATAGATAAGTGTATTGAGATGAACCTATCCCTTGGTCCAGAAAAATGTGAATTTTTTATGACTGAAGGGACCTTTCTAGGTCATGCAATATCTCAACAAGGATTGCAGGTGGACCCCAACAAAATTGTCATCATCCAAAGGGTCCCACCTCACAAGGTGAGAGATGTCAGAAGTTTTCTAGGCTTAGCTGGATATTACAAGAGATCCATTAAAGACTTTAGCAAGATAGCCTCTACTTTGTTTGGCCTCCTAGGCAAAGATGTTGAGTTCATATGGTTGGAAAATTTTCAAGAAGCCTTAGACACCTTGAAGAGAAAGCTAGTAACTGCCCCAATTCTTAGAGGCCCAAACTAGGCCCTACCCTTTCACATTCACACAGATTCCTCGAAAAAGGAAATAGGAGCAGTCTTAGGAGAAATTGATGAAAATTTACCTTATGCCATATACTTTATAAGCAAAAACCTGTCAAAGGCAGAGTTAAACTATACCGTGATCAAGAAGGAACTCCTAGCTGTCGTGCCTTCCTTAAACAAATTCAGACATTATATCACAGGCTATCAAACCTTTGTGCACACTGATCATGCTGCAATTAGATATTTAATGAACAAACCAGATGTAAATGCTCACATTATTAGATGGTTTCTTTTACTGCAGCAGTTTGATCTGACCATTATTGATAAGCCTGGTAAAGAGAATATTGTTGCTGACTTTTTGTCTAGAGTAAATTTTCCTGCAGGTGAAGAAGGAATGGTGGATGACCAAATGCCAGATGAGCACCTATTTTCTATATTAGTACTCTCTCCATGGTTTGTTGATATAGAAAAATACTTGGTTTCAACATAGTTCCCACCACACCTATCCTCAAAAGAGACGAGCAAGATAGTAAGGAAAAGCGCCCCTTTCACCTGGATTGGAAGCAATCTCTTCAAACATGGCCCAGATCAGATCTTGAGAAGATGTGTCAAGGAGAAGGAAGTCTTTGACATCTTCCTAACCTGTCATGATAGGCCTTGTGGAGGTCATTTTGCAGCAAAAGTAACCATCTTCAAGATATTGCAAGCAAGCTACTACTGGCCCACTCTTCATCAGGATGTGATGAGATACAGGAGCTAGTGTGATTGGTGTTAGAGGATGGGAAACCCACTCCAAAGGATGAAATTCCCATGCAACCTCAAGTGACCTTTGAGCCATTTGAGAAGTGGGGCATGGACTTTGTCGGGCCTATCAACCCCGCTTCAAAGTAGAAACAGTACATCATTGTCTGCACCGACGGCCTGACAAAGTGGGTGGAGACAAAAGAAATCAAAGCAATGACAGAGGAAAAAGTAGTTGAGTTTTTGAGGGAAAACATATTCTACAAGTTTCGGTATCCGAGAGAGTTGGTCACAAACCAAGGAAATCAATTCACTTCCAACCTGATTGAAGACCTACTCACACATCATAAGATCAAGCATAGGACTTGTTAGCCTCCTGCTGCAGCAGGTTACTCATATTTCATGAAAGACATTTTTACAGGCCAAATATGTCACATTTTGCATGCTGCAATGCTCCATATTTGCTCACAGACACCAAAGAAAGAGGCCATGAAAGAATGCTAGTCAAAGTTCAAATTCTGCATTCCAATTTTGAATAATTATTCCATTTTTGTAGAATTTCCAGCTAAAGGGAGGTCCAAACAGCTTAATCTTGGTCTCCCTAGGTTTCAATTTCCTGTTTTAGAATATAGAGAATGAATATATGTCCAAACATCTTAATATTGGTAGATTTTAGATAGGTAGAGAATCAAAGGAGCCCAACTGCTTAATCTGGGCCCTTGGAAGAAATAAGAGTAGTTTGTAGATAGGACGACATAAAAAAAAAAAAAAAAAAAAAAAAAAAAAAAAAAAAGTTGAAAAGTTGGGTGTGCAAGTCTAAGTGCACCCAAACCAAAAGAAGAAAAAATGTTAGGTAAGTAGGCTGGGTAGGTAGTTTTGTGGTTGCAAAATCATTGATTATGATCAGTTTTGTGTTTTCAAATGTTATATACATTCAATCAGTATGGCAATGCAGTTCCCATTTTGAAGGACTTCAAGCGAGGCATGTCTAACTTCCCCTCTCCCTCTTCCCTAAATCATTTACTAACTTCCCCTAAAGAGGTCAAGATCTGCTTGATATCTCTTAGTTCATCATTTTCCATATCATTTTCCTTGGTAAAGATCTACTTTACTCAAGGGGGTCCACATTCTCTCTACAGAGTTCTATTTCCCCTTAAAGCCTAAGATCTCTGAAACTTAGCGCTCTTCTTGTCATTTTCATATTAACTACTGACATTATTATGTAACTCCCTATCTATTTCCCTTCCCCCTATTAAAACTATGGTAATAATTCCCCTATGTAAATATCCCCTTCCTCTGTTGAAACATAACCAATAAGGTTCTCCTTGGGAATTACTAGTCACCTGGATCTGAAGTAAAACCCACATAATCTGCATAAATTCCCCTCCAAGGCGTTTGGACTCCTTCCAAAAACACAAAAAAACCCCCTCCTAATGCATTTTCCAAAAAACCCCCACCCACCCCCCCCCCCCCCACCGCTCATTGCATTCTTTGGGATTTATTAATATCTGATTAATAAATAACCAAGCACCGAAACATTAACCCCTAACCTAAAGTTTAAAACCCACCTGCACCATGAAAAATTTAACATTTAATGCGCGCGCTCTTTCACTAAATCCCGCACACCTTCTCCTCCCATCCACCATCAGATCGACCCTCCCAGATCCAATGACCCTCATTCATATCGGGCGCCCTCTTGTGTTGGCCCGTTAGCACCCGATGTCTGACAGTTTTACCGACGTACACCGAGACAGCTGGCGGCATCCCATTGCATCGGGCCGCCCCTGACAAAAACCACCTCCGTACCAAAATCAATCCGATGCATGACCAAAACCGCCCTCCCCTCGCGTATCAGGAGCGCCGTGTCACCCTGCCACATCACCTCCACCTCACCCCTTCCTGCCTGCGCCTGGCCCACGTCACCCTGCCACCATGTCCCACCACATCATCACCCTGCCGTACTGCCACGTAACCCTATTGACGTCATCATGCTGACGTCATCACCATACCAGAGGACCCCACTGCTGACGTCATTCTGATGTCACCCGCCATACCGCTGACGTCAGCGGCCAAAAAAACGGAAAAATGCACAAGCGCAAAAGTCAAGCTTCGGAGCCCCGGATCAAATTTATGAGGCAGTTTTCAATGCGCAATTAGCGCATCACGCATTGCTACAGGAAGTAGGCCATATTGGAGAATCTTTAGGGAATCTTTTGGTTCCTTAGCCATTATTGCACCGAAAAAGGCAGAAAAAACCCGATTTTGCAGTTTTGATCGTAGCAGAAGATAGAGAGAGACCCGGTTCAGATGTTAAAGAGTATCAGAGCAGATATGAAGCCAAAATGCATGTCAAAGAGTATCAGTGTAGCGGCAAAGTGTATCAGCGGAGATCTTCTCAGGGCTCGAGGCGAATGAAGTAGTAAAAGAAAAACTTGAAAGTCAAGAAGCAGTTAAAGAGGCATTCAAAGCTCACCAGCACAGGTGACTGCACATTAAAACTCACAAAAGATTAGCGGACCAGAACTCAATGCACAATTATTACAGAACCACTACACCAAGTCACAGAGAACATCCCATCAATTCACTTTTGATCCAACTGCCTCCGGCGCAGCCCAGAAAGACTTACTTGCATTTAATTCCAGCATAAGTCAGGTTTTAGAAAGCTTTTTCTTGCAGACCTATTTAGGTCAGTTGTAATAAATACTTTTAGATATTTTGCCTATAAAGATGACCCTAAAACATGTAAGAAGGTTGTTGTTGGTTGGTTAGTTTTTGTTAGTTGATATTTTACTTGAGCACAGACTCGCACTGTAAATGTGATAACTTCTATAATCAAAGATTGTTGAAAAGCATGGATTCTGAGAACTATCTACTGTGTCTAAGTGGCCAAAGAGTGGATGTGGAATTCCTGTGTTTCTACATGAATCAATAAGTGTTCCCTATATCTGTTTTAGTTTTTCTTCATGTTGCTTTACCATCTATGTTACACCATCTGAATTTACAGAAAAGAAGAATAGTTTAGGATTTGCTTGACAGCACCCTATGCTCAATTTCTGTGATTTCTATATGTTTTCACCAGGAATAGTTATGAATATGCATACTTAAATGATCAAGTTTACACTATTTCTTTCATGTATGAATGATTAGTTAGGAATTCTTAATTGCTCCTAGATAATCATACATTTGTTTCCCTTCTCTGTTAGTGGATGAAAGATTCTTAATTTCCTTTTGTATTTGACTTCCATCCCATCTTTTCAGAAATTGATATTGTTTCATGTGTAGCTATCCTGCTCTATGATCCTCATGTGACTAATAAAACGCAACAACAAACCTCAATCCATGACTCCACGCCCAATGGTTTGAAGCTTATCACACTATCCCTTGCCTCTTTGCTTGGAATTATCTTCTTTACATCTATCTTCCACCCAAACACCAACAAAACCCACTGAACCCAATAGCTAGCCTAAAATCATCACCAATGAAGCTAAATCGTTAAGAGAGAGCCCTCTCTGATTGCATGTGGGCTAGAACCTACAATCCAAAGATTGGTTTGTGGTTACCTTGGTTGTATCCCTTCAGGAGCTTAGGGACAACCTAAGTGATAACATAATGGCGACTCGACTGGGGATTTTCTCAGATAATCTCACAAAACTAGTCTGAAGCTCCACATAGGAAGAAACCGACCTTTAAAAGTCTCAGTTGACCTGTGTTCTTAGAAAAATTCCCAAAAAACAAGTTAGAAGCTGGCTCCCAAGAAGCATTTGCATCATACAAGGTCAAATCTTGATCCGAACCCCCCAGCTATTTTTGAAAACCCCAATATAATCCCCAAAATCTTTAGGAAACAAGAGCAGCAAGAAGATTTTGCTGATACTATTCCCAAGATAGTTCAGCCTAGTAGTTTTTCAACCCCTGTTAAGGTTTTGTTCCGTTCAAACCCTTCTTCCCCGTGTTCATCATCCATTTCCCCAACTTTTGTGTACACACCTCCATTCACTGCAAATACTACCACCACTACTCCTATTACCCCGATTGTTCCTGTTATCCCAGTTGCCCCAATTTTTCCACTTATCCCTGTCAACATGGCTAACAGATATGCGCCCTTACATCTACCTGCTAATCCCGGGTCTATGCCTCAGGATTATCAGACAAAGATTACCTATTTCGATCGCACAAATTCCTGCACAGCATACAAAGAAAATGCAGGATTATTTTGAGAGTTATGAGATTGATGATGACAGTGTAAGGATGAAGATTTTTGTCCAAAGTTGGACCGGTGATGTCAGGACTTGATTTATAGCACTTACACCCAATTCCATATTAAACCCAGAAGCCTTATACCAGACATTTATCAATAGATGGGAGAAAAAGAAAGACCCCGTGCACATATTATCTGAGTATGATACTATCAAAAGAGGACCTCAAGAGGTTGTCTTGGACTACTGTGCGAGGTTTAATAATGTCTAAAATGCAATACCACAAAATTTAAGACCACCACCTGATCTTTCTTTGTACAAATTCCCTGATGGTTTTGATGCTGAAATGGCATATCAGCTAAGGGAAAGAGCCCCTCAAAGCCTCGCAGAGATGCAAGATGTTGTTGTTAGTGTAGAGGCAAATCTGATTGCCAAAAGAAACAGAGCCAGAACTGAGAGAAGAACCACCTTCAAGGAAGAACCCTCAGCCTTAGATCAAAAACTAGATGCTATCATTAACGGCAAGCATAGGCTAGGAGACAGAGTAGAGAGCGTTGAGAGAAATCATCATGGGAAGGACAACAGTCCAATACCATAAGGAACCCAAACTTCAGGAAAAATCAGACCACAAATGCTGGAAGGGCTAGTCCCGACCATGATATTAGGCCTCCTTTCCAAGAAAACTATGCGGAGGCATCCACATCCAGTGAGCCCGCAGATGAGGCTCACATGAACCTGATAGATTCGAAAAATGAACAGCAAATCTTTCTCACTGAAGAGGACCGAGACTACCCTGAGCTAAAACAATTTCAGACCAAGTCGGGAGAGTATTTTGATTTTAAACAAGGTTATGATTCTGTTGTGTATGAGGTGCACAAACAATATAAGTTGAGAACAAGGACCATCGATGTCCCTGCGCCTAGCAAACCAAAGGATAGCAAAAAGCCTAATAAAATTAAAGGCAATGTTGTCATAACAGAACCAGCTGATATTGTTGTCCCAAACCCACATCAGGTAACTGTAGAGGATATATCAGACATTCAGCCTCCTATTGATCAGCCTCTATCTCCCTCTCCGTCAAAAGAAAATCTGAATGGCACTCCAAAAAATCTTCCCAAAACAGAAATACCACAAACTGTCATTCGTCATAACGCTG
>APFE031528514.1:844-22343 GCA_000404065.3 Pinus taeda | reverse complement strand
CACAAGTGGATTTTAATAGCCACTGATTATTTCACTAAGTGGATTGAAGCTATCCCATGTAGACAAGCCAATGACTCCACCATTATCCAATTCCTTGAGAGCAATATCCTTTCCAGATTTGGCTGCCCTGAGAAAATTATCACTGGCAACGCTACTGCCTTCAAATCCAAAAAAATCATCAACTTCTGCCATAAATTCCACATTACCTTGGGCCACTCTACAGCTTACTATCCTCAAGGTAATGGCTTGGCTGAATCATCCAACAAAAGCCTCATCAACATCATCAAGAAACTGCTAGAAGAAAACAAAAAGAATTGGCATAGGAAGCTCACAAATGCTCTGTGGGTAGACAGACTTTCAACCAAGAAATCCATTGGGATGAGCCCTTATGAGCTAGTATATGGCATGGAGGCCAGATTTCCTTCATCTTTGGGCATTCCTACTATCAAATTGTTGCAGGAGATTCAGGCTGAACCAAATGACATGAAGAGAAGAGTTAATCAGACCATTCACCTTCAACAAACCAGAGCGCAAGTGTATGAAAGAGCTCAGATGTTGCAAGAGAAACTCAAAAAGATGTTTGATAAGAAAGCTAAAGCAGAGGATTTCTGGGTTGGCAGCAAAGTTCTAAGATGGGATTCACGAAGAGAGGACAAGGGCAAACATACAAAGTTCGATTTTTTATGGAAAGGACCATATATTATCAGCGCAGTGCAAGGCAATAACACATATTTCCTCAAAACGCTAGATGGCAGCACCGCTGAAGAAGGCCCTGTGAATGGTCGAATGTTAAAACACTACCATGATCCCTTTTGATCGAGAAGAACAGGCGGTGTTATTTTCTGTACATAAATGCTTGTATATATCAGCACTTTATTTTATTTTTGCAACATTCCAGATACTAAAGCACGCAGAAGAAAGCAGGCGATGCTTCACAATTCACTAGCAAATCAGTTGAAGGAAAGTGTTATTTTCAGTACAAAATTTCAAATCAATCCAAACAGTCAGCACTAAGAAGTTTTCGATGCACAACAACAACAGAAGATCAAGGCAATATAACCTGTTGTTCTTGGCTTCCCACAAGGAGAAGCCATCCCCAAGTGGAGCCACTGTTAGCCTCTTGCTGCAGCAGGTTACTCATATTTCATGATAGACATTTTTACAGGCCAAATATGTCATACTTTGCATGCTGCAATGCTCCATATTTTCTCACAGACACCAAAGAAATAGGCCATGAAAGAATGCTAGTCAAAGTTCAAATTCTGCATTCCAATTTGAAGAATTATTCCATTTTTTTAGAATTTCCAGCTAAAGAGAGGTCCAAACAGCTTAATCTTGGCCTCCCTAGGTTTCAATTTCCTGTTTTAGAATATAGAGAATAAATATCTGTCCAAACAGCTTAATCTTGGCAGATTTTAGATAGGTAGAGAATCAAAGGAACCCAACTGCTTAATCTGGGCCCTTGGAAGAAATAAGAGTAGTTTGTAGATAGGAGGACATAAAAAAATAAATAAATAAAAATTGAAAAGTTGGGTCTGCAAGTCTAAGTGCACCCAAACCAAAAGAAGAAAAAATGTTAGGTAAGTAGGCTGGGTAGGTAGTTTTGTGGTTGCAGAATCATTGATTATGATCAGTTTTGTGTTTTCAAATGTTATATCCATTCAATCAGTATGGCAAGGCAGTTCCCATTTTGAAGGACTTCAAGCGAGGCATGTCTAACTTCCCCTCTCCCTCTTCCCTAAATCATTTACTAACTTCCCCTAAAGAGGTCAAGATCTGCTTGATATCTCTTAGTTCATCATTTTCCATATCATTTGCCTTGGTAAAGATCTGCTTTACTCAAGGGAGTCCACATTCTCTCTACAAAGTTCTATTTCCCCTTAAAGCCTAAGATCTCTGAAACTTAGCGCTCTTCTTGTCATTTTCATATTAACTACTGACATTATTATGTAACTCCCTATCTATTTCCCTTCCCCCTATTAAAACTATGGTAATAATTCCCCTATGTAAATATCCCCTTCCTCTGGTTGAAACATAACCATAAGTTTCTCCTTGGGAATTACTAAGTCACCTGGATCCTAGTAAGAACCCTCATATCTGCATAAACTTCCCCTACAAGGTGTTTGGACTCCTTCCAAAACACAAAAAAACCCGTCCTAATGCATTTAACCGCCCCCGCTCATTGCATTCTTTGGGATTTATTAATATCTGATTAATAAATAACCAAGCACCGAAACATTAACCCCTAACCTAAAGTTTAAAACCCACCCGCGCCGTGAAAAATTTAACATTTAACGCGCGCGCTCTTTCACTAAATCCTGCGCACCTTCTCCTCCCGTCCACCGTCAGATCGACCCTCCCAGATCCAACGACCCTCGTTCATATCGGGCGCCCTCTTGTGTTGGCCCGTTAGCACCTGATGTCCTATGGTTTTACCGACGTACACCGGGACAGTTGGTGGCATCCCATTGCATCGGGCTGCCCCTGACAAAAACCACCTCCGTACCAAAAGCAGTCCGATGCATGACCAAAACCGCCCTCCCCTCGTGTAACAGGAGCATCGCATCACCCTGCCACATCACCTCCACCTCACCCCTTCCTGCCTGCGCCTGGCCCACGTCACCCTGCCACCGTGTCCCACCACGTCATCACCCTGCCGTACTGCCACGTCACCATGCTGACATCATCACCGTACCAGAGGACCCCACTTCTGACGTCACCCGCCGTATTGCTAACGTCATGCTGACGTTAGCAGCCAAAAAAACGGAAAAACGCACAAGCGCAAAAGTCAAGCTTCAGAGCCCCGGATCAAATTTATGAGGCAGTTTTCAATGCGCGATTAGCGCGTCGCGCATCGCTACGGGAAATAGGCCATATTGGAGAATCTTTAGGGAATCCTTTGATTCCTTGGCCATTTTTGCACCGAAAAAGGCAAAAAAAGCCCAATTTTGCAGTTTTGATCGTAGCAGAAGACAGAGAGAGACCTGGTTCAGATGTTAAAGAGTATCAGAGCAGATATGAAGCCAAAATGCATGTCAAAGAGTATCAGTGTAGCGGCAAAGTGTATCAGCGGAGATCTTCTCAGGGCTCGAGGCGAATGAAGCATTAAAAGAAAACCTTGAAAGTCAAGAAGCAGTTAAAGAGGCATTCAAAGCTCACCAGCATAGGTGACTGCACATTAAAACTCACAGAAGATCAGCGGACCAGAACTCAATGCACAATTATTACAGAACCACTGCACAAAGTCACAGAGAACATCCCATCAATTCACTTTGGATCGAGCTGCCTCCGGCGCAGCCCAAAAATACTTACTTGCATTTAATTCCAGCATAAGTCAGGTTTTAGAAATCTTTTTCTTGCAGACTTGTTTAGGTCAGTTGTAATAAATACTTTTATATATTTTTCCTATAAAGACGACCCTGAAACATGTAAGAAGGTTGTTGTTGGTTGGTTAGTTTTTGTTAGTTGATATTTTACTTGAGCACAGACTCGCACTGTAAATGTGATAACTTCTATAATCAAAGATTGCTGAAAGGCATGGATTCTGAGAACTGTCTGCTGTGTCTAAGTGGCCAAAGAGTGGCTGTGGAATTCCTGTGTTTCTACATGACTCAATAAGTGTTCCCTATCTCTGTTTTAGTTTTTCTTCATGTTGCTTTACCATCTGTGTTACGCCATTTGAATTTACAGAAAAGAAGAATAGTTTAGGATTTGCTTGATAGCACCCCATGCTCAATTTCTGTGATTTCTATATGTTTTCACCAGGAATAGCTATGAATATGCATACTTAAATGATCATGTTTACATTATTTCTTTCATGTATGAATGATTAGTTAGGAATTCTTAATTGCTCTTAGATAATCATACATTTGTTTCCCTTCTCTGTTAGTAGATGAAAGATTCTTAATTGCCTTTTGTCTCTGACTTCCATCCCATCTTTTCAGAAATTGATATTGTTTCATGTGTAGCTATCCTACTCTATGATCCTCTTGTGATCAATAAAACGCAACAGCAAACCTCAATCCATGACTCCACGCCCAATGGTTCAAAGCTTATCACACTATCCCTTGCCTCTCTGCTTGGAATTATCTTCGTTACATCTATCTTCCACCCAAACACCAACAAAACCCACTGAACCCCATAGATAGCCTGAAATCATCACCAAAAAAGCTAAATCATTAAGAGAGAGCCCTCTCTGATTGCAGGTGGGCTAGAACCTGCAATCCAAAGATTGGTTTGTGGTTACCTCGGCCATATCCCTTCAGGAGCTTAGGGACAACCTGAGTGATAACATGACTTCCACTCCTTACCATCCACAAGCCAATGAGCAAGTGGAGGTCACTAACAGAGCATTGGAAGGGATCCTAACCAAGGTAGTGAGCAGTAGTAGAAAAGATTGGGCGGACAGATTAGTTGAGGCCACTTGGGCCTACAACACAACACGGAAGACCACCACCGGGTTCACACCCTATGAACTGGTCTATGGGAAGAAGGCTTTGCTATCAATAGAGTTTGAATTCAAAACCCTAAGGATGGTAGCTCAGCTGGACCTAAACCTCAGCCATGCACAGAAGGAGAGATTACTTCAGCTTAATGGATTGGATGAATACAGATTGCAAGCCCTTCTCCATACAGAGGTAGTTCAACTTCAGAGGAATAGGTAGTTCAACTTCAGAGGAATATATGGAATGAGAAAAATATCAGGGAGAAGCAATTCCAAGAAGGAGATTGGGCACTACTCTATGATTCAAGATACAAGGATTTCAAAGGCAAGCTAAAGACAAGATGGTTGCGACCCTACACTATGGAGAAATGCAATGATAATGGTTTAGTTCTAAACAGAACCATCGATGATGAAGCCATCCCCATGCTTTTTAATGGACATCGATTGAAAGTCTACAAGAAACCCCTCTCCAAGCGAGAGTTTTTTAAGATTTGAATAAAATAGTGATGGTATTGGAGTGTGTCTTAGCTTCCACTTCACCCACTCACTGAAGAAAAAAGAAAAAAATAAGTACTCAAGTGAAAACCCCCATGAGGCGCTTGAGCCACATCATGGGGTTGAAAAGCTATTCTGAGGTGGCCCAGTGATATCAAGAAAAAAGGAAAAAGAATAAGATCCTTGGGCTAAAACCTTCCTTGGAGGTGCCCAGGGTAGGCAATTAAGGTGAAAACCTCTCTGAGGTGCCCTAGTTGTTTTCAAAAAAAAAAGAGAAAAAATGAATTTTTATTACATTGCAGGTTTCCAGGAGGACTACAGGGAGCCGAAGAAGGTGCAAAGGGGACGCTGATATTCATACCAGCATCCATCTCATCTTCTCCAAACCTTCCTTCATCATTTTTGGCATCTCTTTCACCCCATTGTACCTCTTCTTCCAAAACAATGTTTTCTACAGGAGGCTCTATTTTTTCTACAGGAGGCTCCTTTAGGAATTACAGAGAGCCAAAAGTGTGTACAAAAAGTAGTTGAGGGGCAAGAAAAGCTTCATGAGGAACTTATAATCCCTCTTACCATCCTCAAACCTCCTTTCCATCATTTCCAAGCCTACATCACACTCCAAGCATCATTATGTTTTTCAAGGAAAAAACACAGAAAAATAGTTTTTCAATTTTGAAAAAAAAACAAAAATAAAAATAGGAAAAGGCACCATTAACTTCACCTAAACCTTACCTACTATCCCTCCATCATTCATCTCCACCTCTAGCATCATTCTCGAGCTCCAATTATAGGAAAATAACTAAATTTTCAAGGGGAGAAGCAGCTACAGGAGCTCTTGTAGGAATTCCTGTACCAGCTGATCCCATAAAAGTCCAGAATCAGCAACAAGAAAAGGCACATGAAGCTCAGCTCTAGCAAAAGAAGGACCTGCAACAACACACCAGCAAGTAGAGACAACATGCATGAATGGAATGAAGGCATGCAACAAAGAAAGCCATAGCACCTCACAGCCGATGGCAGAAAATACACTCAGATCACAGGTAAGTAGCTAAGTCACTCCTCTATCTTCATTTGTGTAATTAGGAATCATATGAAGGCAAAGAGATTGTTGAAATCAAAAGACGAAAAGGTGGCTAGTTAACTTGGCCACCTTCATTTAGTTGACTATGTTTAATCGAGATGTCACCCACACGTGCGCACAATCAACTCAAGCAAAAGATGTGGACAGGTAGTGGGAGGAAGAGTTAACTTCGATGCATTAATGAGGGCATGATTACAAGGTGGGGTCACAATGACCAAGCAGGTGAGGAACAACGGTCCTAATCTGGGCAATGTACACCTTTCCAGCTCAACACTCATAACTGAAAATAGCCATAAAAGGTAATGAGCACTCCTCCCCATGCATTCTCACCACCTTTTCTTCAGTTTCTCCTAGTAACTCAGCCACACCACAGTCTTCTTATGCCCCCACAGCCTCGTATCCACCATCTTCCATTGATTTCCTCCATATTTTTTATCTCGACATTTTCGAATGGAGCACCTACAAGAAATCTACAAGAGGGACAGTGGACTTCTACAGGAGGGGCTGTGAGTCATTTTTAAGGGAGGACACGTGATTTTGGGCACGAATTTCAGTTTGGAGAGGTAGGGTTCATGAATGCCCTCTGTTGAATATTAAAATGTGAAAGATTTGGTATTAAATTGAAGATGAAATGAGTCTTTAAGAGGGTAGAAGTACATAAAAAAATTATGCTTTGTTAAACAAAAAAAAACATAGTCCCCTTTAGTTTTCAATTTCACTCAAAATTATTTGTCTCCACCTCCATAGTTTTTTCAAAAGGAGTACAAGTAGTATGAAAGGGGGGTTTATGAGAAAGGAGCCCACTAACTCCACTAGACTCCATGCACATCCTCAAGTGGTGGAAATATTTACAAGGGAATACTAGATGACTTTCTTTGAGAAGTTTAGAGGGTTTGATGATGAAATTGCCCATGAATTTTCTCTCTCTCTGGTCCTTCACACAAGAACTCATGTTATTGTAACCATTAAAGGCCTCTCCATAGAAATAACCCCTGAATTCATCGGTAGGGTTACTACCCTTCCTCTTGGGCTACCTTGGAGTAAAGATGAGAAACCAATCAGCCAAGCTGCCAAGAAGAAAATTCACAGCACCAAAGTAAAAGAAGTGAATTCACAGCAGCTAGCTCACCATGGCCTAATCAAGATCCTGGTAGAAGAAGCCCTCCATACCCTTACACTCCCTATAGCATGGGAAGTTTTCAGAAATATGACAACTGAGAATGACATCAAGGCATTAACCTATGATGTTAGTCCTACTATCAGTGAGGAGGGAGGACAACAAGGAGGAGAAGATGAAGCCAGTGATGACATAGTAGAGCAAGAGAGGAAGAAGGAAGGAAAAGAAATAGAGGAGGGGAGAGTTGAAACAAAGACAGAGAAGTAGAAGGAAAAAGAGATAGAAGAGGGAGAAAAGGAGGCAGAGAGTGCAGAGCAAAGAGAAGAGTCCCCTAAAACTTTGGAAAGAGAGGCAGCAGCTGCTCTCACTACCCTTAGTACACTAGGCAAGCAGAAGCATAAGAGGAAAATAACAATCCCCATGTATTTTAGGGAAAGGAAGAGTACCAGAATTAAAATAGGCAAACCTCAGCCCTCATCAAAGACTCCATTAACATTGAAGATTCACCATCTACGAAGGTGAAAGAATCTTCGTCCAAGACACCCATAGCCTATGAAAGGAGGACTACAAGATAAGGGAAAGGCAATTCTACAGGACCCCAAACCAGACCTACAGGAAACTCAAACAATCCTACAAGAGACATTGTCCAAACTACAAGAGACATAAAAACTTGAGTAAAATATAGGAGGATAGCTAGAGATGAAAGACGAAGCACAAGAGCTATAAGAACCTGACCATTGGCCTAATCTTGACTCATATTATAGACTACTTGAGGGAGGCAAGATAATCCACTAGAAATTTGCAATTCCATTGTTTTTCGAATTGGAAAAAGAGAGAGGGAGAATGTATAGGTGGATGCAAATAACCAAGTCCAAAGGAGTTGAGGATATTGGCCACATGGAAGACAAACTCAGGGAAATGGGCAAGGAATTGAGTGCTCTCAGAGACATAGAAGCCATTACAAGAAGCCACCTTGAGAATGAGAATGAATTGCTAAGGAGGTAGCTTCAGGAGAAAGAGACTCATTTGGCATACATGGCCAACTTATCCATAGAAGCATTACAATGCAGAACACCAACCAAATATTATAGCCTCTATCTAAAGGATTAATGGCTTCAATTCCAAATAAAAACTTTGGCACAAAGAGGCAACATACCTTTCCAAAACTACAGACAGTTCATGGATTTGTGTGACCAAAGCACCTTCGAGGAAAAAGCAAATATGGTAGAGTTCTATCTACACAGCATGGCCTTCATAGACCTAAATGTGTGGGACCCCAATGCCAAGCTAAGGGATCTGCAATTAATGGTCATGGCATCATGGATGAACCATGAAGAATTGAGGGCAGCAGAAATGAAAATATTGTTAATAAAAGAGAAGAATGAACCATTGATGATAAGAACTCAGCCATCAAATCCTATGGCACTTATCATCACACACAACCTGCTTGCCAATGACCCTCAGATTTCCCTTACATATCTAACCAATCAAGAAGAAGCCATTGCACACTTTGAAGATATGCATAGGCTACTTGGGGATCACTGTGTGCATGCATGCATGAGAAGATGGAACACCCTACCCCCAGCTTGTAGATCAGAGAATAGCATACCCCCGTGAGGCTAAAGGAGGCATTGATAAAAGTGCCAATGTACAAGCACTCCATGAAAAGGCTGAAGGTCAACTAGATTGCCCTCAAACTGAGTCCTCCACTCATATTAGGCATGTGAGAAGGCAAAAGAGAAGAAGAAGAGGAGGAGGAGTGGAAGGACATAGACATAAAGGCAGGATATTATGGAGAACATGAAGAGACCACATCAGAAGCCTAGGATGTAGGGAGGCGACCAGGGCCATGAAAGATGAAGAGATTGACTAGGTTGCTCAGAGGATGAGCAACACCTTCAGTAGGGGGTGATGATGAGCCTAATAAATGAGTAATTATATGGACTCATTTTACCTCCTAACCTAGTCAAATCAGCCATTCTCTTAGCTTATTGTATGATTTTTTGATTATATTTATGCTTATAGGGTGAGTTCAGTTAGTTATTATGCCATGTGGTCTAACATGTATTTAATGCAGATTATTGATGGATTTCGAGGTCAAAATCAAGGATCTAGTGGCCAAACTACATCGTTAACTCGAGGTAGATAGAGGATAGGACTTATAGAAGGGGATCCCCCTCATTTATTGCTCCTCACCTCAAATTCCCCTTCATTCAGCTCGGAGTACAAGCAGTCAAATCATGCACTCGAAGGCAGCCGAGCAAGTGGAAGATGATTGATAGTTATCTCTAGTTTTGGGAGCCAAGCCTCCTTGATTTTAAGGATGCTATTGGTAGCTTCAGATGTGTAAGTAGAGAGAACTAGGGCCTCACTAGGGTCAGATTTTTTTTGCTTGTGAAAACTCTGCTCAAATTTCGAGCTTACTATTTTGTGACAGTTTTATGTAATCTTGCTAGTTTTCTATAATGAAGATGGAATCCTTTTTGAGCTAGCACTGAGTTACCTCAGAGGGATAATATCTTGGGTTAGGGCCCAATTCAAGTAGCCAAGCTCATATTTACTTGTATTTGTATGCTTTACTTCAGATTGTAGATTAGTTTGCTATTAGATGTATTTCTCTTATGATTAAGAATAGGTTGCTTTTGATGATTTAGTAGTTTGCTTCCATTGGTGCTTTTCTGTACTAGGTTAAGAAGTGATCAGAGAAGACTCAAAAGACTAGAAACAGTTCCCTAGCCTCTCGTCCTCCCTCTAGGACCATGATTTGAGGCAAAGACTCTCTTGCTACCCCAAAAACATAGATTTTCCTCATTCTTAGGACTTCTAGTGCTTGCAGCTCTCTAGTAGGTTGACAATCTAGTTTTGCTATGCCTTAGATCTTCTTTATCATGTTCATTTCTTTATTTTCAATATTCCTTTTGCATGCTTTCCTTTCTTATAGCATTTCTAAAAATTTCCTTATATACATCATAATTTAGGCCATTTTAATGCAAAACTCTGTTTTTCCTAAGATGCACTCATTTCATTGGTTGCTTTATTTTCTTGGATGACTGTCAGTTTCTATGCATCTGATCTCTTCCAATAGTAGGCCAGCTTACCATCAGTCATACCCTCTATCTGATCCATGCCCTATAGGTCTCCCAAACCTCACCTCAATTCTACCTAGTTTTCTTTCATTTTCCCTAGAACTTCTTCCTCTCTCCTTGAGCAAGCCCAATCATCTTTCTCTCTCCTGGTGATTCATGGTAGACCTTAGGCACCCTAACACCTCATTCCAACCTTCATCCATATTTTCCACCCACTCTCACACCCTAAAAATAGCGAAAAATGCTCTCAGCCTCCTCCTGTAGGCCTCCTGTAGTTTCCCTGTTTTCCTCCTATAGTTTTCTTGTGTCCTTCTGTAGTTTTTCCTGTAGGCTTTATTTTGAAGGATGAGTGTGGGAAGATCCTCCAGAAGGCCACCTAAGACCTCCTAAGACCCATCCACACCATCCTACATCCTCCCAAGCTCAAAAACCACCTTCTAACGCCACTTGTTCACTGCCACACTCACACACAATCAAACAAATGCATGTTAAATTCACATAAAACACATAAAACTCCAAAAATATGTTTTTTGCGTATTTACTTCTAGAAATAGCATGGTTGGATGTTGTTTACTTCCTTGAGTAGGTAATGGCGTTTCTTTCATGGTTTACATAGTGTTTTTGGCAAAATTAGAATTAGCTTGTTAATTAAGGTTTACTATGATTTACTTTACATTCCAGTATTTCTCCTTTCTACAGTTAGAATAACATCTGTAGAGTAATCTTTCTTTCCTTTCATCACACATAGAGCTTCTTCTAAAATCCAAAGAATTTGGCTCGAGCTCCTAGTGATCTCGCACCGGCTGACCAAGTGACAACTTGCAGTGAGAACTAGTACTTGTGCATATAGCACCGACACTTCCAAGTTTGTTATGAACTATTAGGTTGATAAAAGTAAACTTGGCAACCCAGGAGTTGCATCATTCTTGTTGTAATACTGGCACTCACCAACGACTATTCTCCCACAATTCTTAACAAACTTGCGATAATACCCTATCAAAATGCTTTATGGATGTGGGGATTTTCCATTCCTTAATGGCTTTAATTTTGCTAGGGTCTACCTGAATACCTTCATGAGATATAATTGTTTCTCCTTCAATAGTTTGAGCACCCTGACAACATGTTCAACATGATCCTTCCAATATTTTTTGTAGATTAGTATATCATCAAAAAATACTAACACAAATTTTCTAAGGAAGGGTTTGAAAATGGAATTCATTAAACCTTGAAATGTAGAAGGTGAATTGGTAAGGCCAAAAGGCACAACGAAAAATTCGTAATGACCCTCATGAGTTCTAAATGTTGTTTTCATAATGTCTTCAATCTTCATTATGATTTGATGATATCCTAAATGAAGATCCAATTTGGTGAAGTAAATTGATTCATGCAATTCATCCAATAATTCATCAATGACAAGAATGGGAAATTTATCTTTATTTGTGAGATTGTTGAGCTCCCTATAATCTAAAAACATGCACCATGATCCATCCTTCTTGTGCATCAATACTACTGGAGTAGAGAAAGAACTTTGACTAGGTTGAATTATACCAGTCTCTAGCATTTCTGCAACCATACGTTCAATTTCACTCTTTTTGGCATAGAGAAATCTGTACAACCTAATGTATAGAGGAACACTTCCTGGAATCAAATGAATAGCATGATCATGATCTCAAATAGGTGGGAGGCCTTTGGGAGTCTCAAATACCTTGGAATGAAAACTTTTTGGAGATCTGGAGGAATAGATGATTTCAATGTGGGAACCTCTAGCGAACATAATTGTGAAATTATGCCTCATTGTTCCTTCTTTAGAAGCTTTGTCATACCGTTAGAGCTGATTATATTTCCCAGTTTCCCTGAAATACCCCTTAATTCAACTTCCTTTAATTACACACAAAGTTTCATGAAAAGTTCTTGAAAATTAAAAGCTATTGTACCCAAGGATTGTAGCCATTGGACTCCTAGTACAACATCAGCACCACTCATTGGAGCAGAAAGCATTGAGCTATTCAATACATATTCTCCCATGGATAGCTTGATATTATGACACTTTCTAGAGCAATTTATGGTTCCTCCACTTGCAACCATCACTTGACACTCTGGTGCTAGATATAAGAAGCAATTCAATTCCTTGGATATCTTACAATGAATAAAATTATGAGTACTTCCCGAATCAATCAACACTATTACCTTTTTCTTATTGATATGTCCTTCTATATTGATGGTTTGAGGAGTGATAATTATAGCCAATGCATTACAAGATATGGTCAGAATCATTTATTCTTTATCTAGGGTTTGTTCCTGTAATATATCCTCTTCTTTTGAGATTTCTTGTTCCTTTTCTTCCTCCTCTTCACAATCTATGTAGAATAATTTCTTCTCAGCACACTTATGACTGTTAGTGTATTTGCTATCACAATTTTAACAAAGCCCTTTTTCTCTTTTTTTCTTCCTATTGTTGTGGTGTAAACCTTGTAAGTTGTGGAAGGCTAGGGGAAACAACACTTCTATCTTTATAGTTGTGAGTGGTACGCTTCCTTGTTGCCATAATTTTGCTTTCCATTTTTCTTTCTAGCCTGAATTCCTTCTCCAATGAATCAGGTTCTCAAAGGTGAACCTCATGTTATATATTATCCTTTAAAGTCCCTATGAACACATCAATCCTACGCTCCTCTAGAATAACTTTTACCCTTATATTCAATTTTTGGAAGTCCTTAACATGCTCCATCATTAAACTCGTTTGTTTGAGATTTATCAGTTGGCTAAAAAAGGTGTTGATTTCTGTATCCTCATAATGTGCTATCATTTCTTCTGTAAAAATTGCCCAAGTGACAATTTGTTTACGAGAGAAAAGTCATCGATACCATACAAACTGATTTGGTTCCAAATATAAAGTTGCAATATGTGCCTTTTGTGTGTTTTTCACATTATGCAAATCGAAAAATTGCTCCATCTATAGTATCTATGTTCCGGGATCCTTGCCATCAAATTTCTTCATATAGATTTTTGGAACATGGTGGGTCTGCAATCCAACATTAGAGTCTATGAAATCATGATTAACATTTCTTTTATTTTCATCATGAGTTTCCTTTACTACCCTTTCACCATTAGTAACCATTTCTTATAACAACTTATTCAAATTTATCTTCAATTCTTCCATCTTAGCGTCCCTGCCATTCATCTTAGCTTCCATGCCATCCATATTAACTTGCATGCCATTGATATTATCTTCCACGCCATTCATCTTGGCTTCAGTTACCTTTTGTGAGAGTGAAATTTGTTGTACTTGGTCTTGTAATTTTGATATATCATGTTGCATTTCTTCCTCTTCTTCACTAGTCATGCTAGAGGTTTGAGGTTTCTTACTAGGTGTTTCCATTTTCTCTCTTCGGAGAAAAAATTAATGCTAATAATTCTTCACTATTCCCTTTGAATTCCTTCAAAATAAATTTTCAGACCAATCTTATGCAAAAAAAATTTAAAAATGCACACCTTGTTTTCACTTTGTAAGAGCTCGATTTTGAATTTGTTGTATCTCTATAACTGCGGATCTCGAATATTTGAAATCACATTCAAAACTATCCCTTTGAGTCCTCATTATAACCTCATAATTCTGATCAATATTAGATTCTCCAAGGAAGAGTTATGATAAATATCCCACAATGACCAAATTGTAGACTAGTTTAGTAGAGTGAACTTCTATGAAATGCCACATGTCACTGTTTCAATAGTAGTATCTAAAATAAATATACAAGAAACTATAGGCTATTCTCTTTCTAAAAATTCTTATGAAATTTCAATTTGATGTTCAAAACAAAAGTTATGATAATTTTCCTCAGGTCACTTGTTTGGAATGTAATTCGGGATTCTGCAAAACCATAACTTCCTTAGCTCATATCTCAGAAAATATAGTGAGACAAGCTTTGAACTTCATACCCGAAGTTCAGAATGATTTCGGCTCAAATGGATTTTTTTTTTTTAGCTTCTGAAACGTCACAGAAAAACGTTATAACTAAAATTCCACGATGACCTGTTTGGAGCAGCGAAACCCTAGAATCCAAAGCTCTGATACCAAATGTTATGAAACCAACTCACAAAAAGATAGAAAAGATAGATAAATGCCTTAGAAATAAGCCTCTTTGAGGGGGAAACCTCCTTTACATTACACAAATGAAAAACTCATCGATGATACAAGTGACTAAACCTCCCTTCTATATATAGGAGTCTAAGCAGTCACAATATAATCAAGCCGAACTAACAGTAATAACATAAGGGCACAACAATAACAATAGTGGGTTTCTATGGGGAACACTAATAAAAATATGGGGACAATAGGGGCACAATAATAAAAATAAGGGATACAATGAAAATAGTAATAGGGGAATCACTAGTATTACAGGGACCTAACAAACTAATATCATCTAATCCTGGCAAAAGAATAGGCCACGTAGATTGTTGAGGAAAACGGTGGCCCTGTTTTGGTGGTTTCTGTTGCTGAGTCATTCAAAATAGAATGTGATGCTGAACTGAAGCTTGTGCTGGCTGTTGTGCTAGAAAAACCTTTCACTACGACAGAGTTACTGCTTAGTCTAATAAATCAAGTAACTCTTCCCATCTCTTTTCATTTGGCACTATTAACTTTGTCACCCTATGGTAGATTTCATCTACCTCTGTATACTTAGCAAAAGTTGGTTTCATGGTAAAAATGTGTTTTACCTCATTCTGCACATGGAAGTCATTTGACATGGCCTCGATAAAAGCCTTCATTGTCATACTCCATTTGATTCCACTGAACTTGATGTTTCTTTTGCCTACCTCTTTCATCTTATGGATGTAGTCCTCCTGAGTGATCAACTTGTCATTGATGACATAGATACTGAGAATCCCTTCCTGCATTAAGCCTTCAATCTTGTTTGTAAATATGTTTACCTACAGCTCTAAGGTCTCACACCTTTCCTCCAATTTTTTAATAAGATTTCTCTTAGTCAAGACTTTCTTGACATCTAGAATGGTTGCAGTTCTATCATTGACTCCTACTTCCTCCATATCATATCTGGACTTTGAATTTAGGAACTTGATAATATTGGCAGCTTCAGTTGGAATTTCTCCTAGCTATTCCCTTCCTTGCACAACAATCTCACCTGCCTTCTCTATTAACTCTTTCTATTCAAATATAATTTGAATAGAAGGTTCATTGAGTCAAGTATGTTTATCCAAATCGTTTTCTTGGCTTGGGCCAAGGTCTGGCCAATAGAGGTGTCTCTTTCTACCTAGCACAGATTTTCCAAAAGTATCTAATGTTTGTCCAATTCAGTAGTCCAAGTAGCTTCATCTTTGGCCTTTTGGACTTCCAAATCTTTGAGTTTTCCCTGTAAGGTCTCAATTTCCTTTGATTGCAAAGACATATTTTTTAATGTCTATGCGACTTGTTCAGCACTGGAAATTTGAGCAGAAGTAGTAGGTGCAGTAGTTGTTCCTGTGGATGGGAGTTGAGAAAGAGGTACATCATCCAAGGGAAAAATGCTCATCCTCAAGCTATCTTCGTTCTCCTTTATCAGTGTTTCCAGCTCTGCATCCATATGCTTAATCTGTATGTTTTGGTCTATAATTAATTTCATCATGTATGCTTTCTAAGTTTCTCCTTCTACAATGTCCTTGGTAATTAGATCTTTTGTAGCTGGCATCTTGAGCTATTTCCTCAATGCTGCAATGTCCAAATTTTTTTCTTAATAATTTCTTCAGCAGCAATAACATCCTTAGGGTCATACCCTATTTTAATCACCAAGTCCTCCAAAGAATTGATCTTGTTGTCTTTGGCCAAGGAGGAGACCTTCTCCATCTTCAGCTGTGACTGTACATTTGCAAAAGAAACCTGCAATTTGGATAAATACATGGTAGTGTTAATGAGAGTGGAGGATATCATCTCACCAATTTGTTTGTGCATTTCCATTTGATCAATGGGATGTATGTCCTTTGTGCTAAAATCAAAGCTGGTTCTCTTATAGTCAGTTGCTGATTTGGGTTGTGAAGTCTGGGCCTCAAGGAAGGCCATCTATATTTTCCATGTTCAGTATCATATAATGAAAAAATTCTACTTTGTGAACTAGAAGTCCCCTTCTAGAATTGGTTTTAGGTGATATTATTCAAGATTTCATTTCTAAGCTTTATTTCTCTATATCTATCAAACAATGTTTTCTCTTTTTGTGTCTGGATATTGTGTGTTTCCATCTCAATCTCATTATGACCCTGAGAAGATGAAGGTTTAGAAGGACAAGTAGTGAACTTCATGGTTGCTAATGGAGAATTTGTGATGATGATAGCTGTTTTTTCTTCCATTTATTTGTCTACATCTAGTTTATAAGTCACCTTGGCCCTCTTTCTATAACTGATTCTAAATTCTTTCGCATCACTCGCTATTGTAGATGACGGCCCTTCCTCCCTTTACCTTTCGCTAGATTTTTCTTGAAGAACGAGAGTCTGCAAAATGGAAGTGGACACAATCTGCTCTTCACCTTCTTGCAAGGTATTTTCTTCCCATTCCAATTGATTGGCATATCATTCTATGTCTGGTCTAGAAGTATGGATATAAGGAGTATTCTTATTGTCCACTCTAAGTTTTGAAATTATTCCATAGGGTTCATAAGACCATGTGAAGCTCAAGTTGAACTTCATCTCCTTCAATATCGTATTTTCCTCCTCCCTTGTTGTCCTGTTGTTACATATAAATAGGCCCACCTATGTTTTAATTCTGAATTGTGCCTTCCTCTTTGTTACTACAAAGTGGATCTCATCTGACTTCAACATTTTCTTGATATATTCTAGTGCAAAGATCCTCATTGGTAGGTACTTGGGGAGCTTGTAGGGGGCCAATTCACATCCATATACTCTAATATCTGTGTAGTTTTGGTACGGGTACCAATCTCCAGTATTTGCTTGGTTTGATAGATGTAGAATCCTTTTAATCTCCTCCCTAATCCTGGGCTGCATTGTACTATAAAGAATGTTCATAACTAGGTGAACGAAATATTCTATAAATTGTTTGTATGTGAATTCCTATTGTTACTTCATGACCAATGAGGTGCAAAAGATCATAAGTTATTAATCCCCTACATCATCTAATTTCTTCAATACAAAAGTGAACTTCTTTGCTTGATAGTAGATGATCATGTAATTTAAATAGAGGTGTAACTGAACACCTTCTTTGTGGGAAACTTGATGAACTGCTCATGGATATTGTCAACCAAGAATTGACTAAAATTGAAAATAGTAGAGGGTTTGTTGTCTGTGGAAAATGTGGAAAGGAATCCTAAAATAGGCTCATCCACCCACTGATCAGAATCACAGAATGTGAGAGAGGATAAAAATGATCTGCATGGCTTGATCAGGGAAAATGGAAGAAGGATAAGAAGGATTCTTCTTGGGTAATTAGACATTGTTTGGCAAGAAAATCTCAAAAATCCTGGCTCTAGTGGAAAAATCTAGTTTTTTATAAAGCTGGGTGAGGGCTTCTAGGGAGAAAGGGGCAGTGTTTTCCACAGAAGGGACCAAATTCATTTGGTCAATTGATTTGGCTATGATGGCAAAAAGGATGTCACATGTAGCTGTAATTATAGCTCTTTGAGCAGGGACATAGCAAGCTTGGAATCTCCTAGTGAATTATGGGGCTTGAAAATTCATAGGAAAGATACAGTGGGGAAGGTTTAACACCCAGAGTCTTATCTCATCAGTTTTATAAATGTGTTTCTCTTTTAATCAGCATTATCACTCAAGGAAATCACAGTCACAAAGTGTTTCAGTGATCCAATAATCTATGCCTGCCAATGGTGTGTGATCCAAGTCTACAGAAGGTGGAATTAATGGGTTAATGGCCTGGTCCTGAGTCTTAGCTTTAGGAGGCATGGTTGTAGCCATTTCTGAATAGAGAAAGGAGGCTTACCGAGCTCAAAAAAAGTAGTGTGTGAAGAAAAAAGATCAGGGAGATCAGGAAATGTCAGGATGCTAGTGGCGAGGATGCTCTAGTAGAGCCTGTGACAAGAAACTATGAATGGTAGAAACATAATGAGAAGTGAAATATTGCCAGTGACAAACTCTGGATATTTTCAAACATAGAGGCAAAGTTCCATTGGAAATGTGCAGGGTCGTTACTGAATGTTTACTTGGGAAAATTAAATGAGGAACGTGTATTAGGCAAGAAAGACATTCATTGGAGTAATAGTCGAGACAAGTGGCAGGCGAAGATTGGTGGAAGAGGAGTGGTGGGGGTGTGTTAGGAATGGATGCAAGATGGGTTGTTTCGGAAGGGGGTGATGGGCTATAAGTAGTATTGGTAGGGGGGTGCAAAATCACTGGGATGTGCCATGTAGGGTGTAGGGCCCAGTGGAAGAAACCGCCTTCCAGACTCCCCACCCCCCCAGCAGTAAAGAGAGAATGCGAAGGGAGGGGGGGGTGAAAAAGGATGATGGTCATGGATGAAATGGGTCTCCATATCTCAAAGTGTCGAATTGACAGTGCTTTAATCACAAATGACAAGAATGATTTGTTCGCTTGCGCATATATGATTCCTTTCAAACTTAGATGCAAGGGGAGATACAAGGAAATGAAATACTTTATCTCTGTGCATATTTATCCTCTAAACCTAGGATAAGGGATTAATAATAGAATAATTAAAAATAAATAATGAATAATATGCACTTTCTCCTCTTTCCTTATTCTCAAACTTAGGATAAAATTTAGGCATGCTGATATGTAAGAAAACCACCTAATCACCAGTTTAGTATCCTCCATATTAAACCCTTGTAGTATTGTCTCGACATACTTCCTCTGGTTTAACCAGAGCTTCCTCTTTGGCCGATCTCTTTTAATTTCCATGCCCAAAATATAGTTTGCAGCACCAAGATCTTTCATGTAGAATTTGGAGGACAATTGGGTCTTCAAATCCTGGATAATTTCTTTGTCATTTCCAACGAGCAACATATCATCCACATAAACCAGATAAATAACATGGTCACCAATTAATTTAAAATACACACAGTGATCTGCTTTGCTTCTGGTGAAGCTAAGTCCCCCTATAAATGTATCAAATATCTGATACCACATCCTTGGTGACTATTTTAACCCATACAAAGACTTCTTTGCATACAAGTTCTTTCTTACCCTTCGCCGCAAAGCCTTCAGTTTGTTTCATGTAGATCTCCTCTTCCAGATCCCTGTGAAGAAATGTTGTCTTCACATCCATCTGTTCTACCTCAAAATCAAAAGTAGCAACAACAGATAAAAGTGATCTAATAGAAGTTACCTTGGCAACAGGAGAAAAAATATTACCAAAATCAATTCCCGACACCTGGGAATAAACTTTTTCTACCAACGGAGCTTTGTATTTCTCCACTTTTCCTTCTACATTTTTCTTCTTTTTGAACACCCATTTGCTACCAATTGGAAACTCTACTAGATCCCAAGCCTCATTTTTGTGCAAAGATGTTATTTCATCAACCATGGCCTCTTTCCAGAGTTTTCCATCCTCTGAATCTATTGCTTCTTTCATAGTTCTGGGATCATCATCAGTAATAGACAAAGCAAAATTTGAACAGAAAGTAGATGGACTATACCTTTCTAGTTGCCTTCTTTCTCGAACTGATCTTCTTACACCCGGAGTTTGTGGCTCTTCAACTTCTGATTCCTTCTCTGTTGTAGAGTCTGATTCTTTCTCCTTTAGCTCAAACTCTATCTTCTCAGGTTCCTTTCGTTGGACTTCATGTTTAATAACATCTTTCACCTCTCTGAACACCACATCTTGGTTGTACACAACCTTCCTTGTTACTGGGTTCCAAAGCTTTTAACCCTTCAAACCATCCTTATACCCAATAAAGATGCACTTTTCAGATTTACTATCCAACTTGGTTCATTTCTGCTTTGGAACATGTACATATGCATCACATCCAAATACGCTTAGATGTGAAAGAGAGGGTTTCTTACCAATCCATACTTCTTGTGGATTCTTATCCTCCAATGCTGATGAAGGTGACTTGTTGACCAGGTAACATTCAGGATCCACCGCCTCTGCCCAAAATTCCTGTCCTAACCCAGCACCACTGAGCATGCTTCTTACCCTTTCCATCAATGTCTTATTCATTCTTTCTGCAACTCCGTTTTTCTGAGGTGTATATGGAGTAGTCTTCTGCCGCGCTATACCACACTTCTTACAGAATCCTTCAAATTCCTTACTGCAAAACTCTCCATCATTATCTGTCCTCAACACCTTTTTCTTCTTCTCTGTTTGGTTTTCCACCAGAGCCTTAAATTCTTTAAACATGTCAAAGGCTTTAAATTTCTTCTTAAGGAAATATATCCATGCATTCCTTGAGATGTCATGTATAAATGATACACAGTACACAGACTTACCTAGTGATGAAACCTTCATAGGTCCAAACACATCACTGTGCACAAGTTCTGGTATCTGTTTCACCCTCTTATTTCCAGAGGGGAAACTCACCCGATTCTGCTTCCCATATACAAAATTTCACAGAAATAAAAATCTAGAGAGCTATTACTCATACCTTCTACCATACCTTTACCATGAAGTATCTGAAGGCCCTTTTCTCCAATATGTCCAAGCCATTGATGCCACAGCATGGTCTTCTCTCCAGAGACCACTAGATTTTTTGCTCCACTTTCAGGAACCACAGAACTATTGCACCCATCAATAACAGTGCTACCTTGCAGCTTGTATAGAGTTCCAATCTGAACTCCTTGCATCAATACCAGTGCTCCCCGAACCATCTTACATGTATCCTTCTCGAACATTGTTTTTATACCTACATCATCTAGCTTGCTAATAGAAATCAGATTTCTGGCTAATGCAGGAATATGTAGAACACCTGGAAGCATTCTAGCCTTTCCACCTTGCAACTTCAACTTTACCTTTCCGCAACCAATGATTCTAGCCTTCTTGTCACCCCCCAAGAAGAACACCACCATCATATTTCTCATACTCACAGAACCACTCTCTATGGGTAGTGAAGTGAAAGGACGCACATGATTCAATCAATCATGCCTCATGATCTACATGTGTACTTGAAGAAGCCAAGTACACATCCCCACCTTCATCTAAGGTGGTTTTCACCTCTGCAGAAGGAGCCTCATTAGGTCCCTTTCCTTTGTTAGGGGCTTTAGATTTACAGTCCCTTTTGTAGTGCCCTTCCTTTCCACATTTCCAGCACACCACCTTTATAGGTTTTCTTGGAGATTTAGATCTCCGTTTAGATTTAGATCTCCCACTCGAT
>APFE031528513.1:18416-60131 GCA_000404065.3 Pinus taeda | reverse complement strand
TTGACTTTCACTAAATGGGAGATGAGTTAATCGTTGTAATATTCAAAGTGGAGCATAAGAAATTGTACCTAAAACAAATCTGACACACCCATGGCTTTCCCTGCTATAAAGGCTGCATGATATATCTTTTGTTCCTCGCCTTCCACTGCCCATTTACTGCACTTTTCTGTCAGTGCGTTATTTGGCTCATTTGCCAAGCAGTGAACAATAACGTTGGCCACTAAGCAGCCTAAAGTATGGATACCGTTATCAGAATGGCGATCGATCGCTTTCGATTCGATCACTCTATTTGTTTTTTTCAAGCTCAAGTTTGCAGCGGCCATCATCTTTTCCATGGAATCCTGTATATTATCCCCCTTTGCATGTTTTTTTCCTTTGGAAATCCTGGATTCTATATCCTGTATCATCGTGTCCCTGATAGTCAGCTTTGAGTCTGATTGACTCGGCTTAATCTTAAGTATGGATTCTATATTCTGTATTCATCGGTTCTGAATAGTCAACTTTCCGTCGGATTGAGTGGGCTCACCTTCAGTTCTTCTTCAAATGTTTTCAAGATGTTTGATCCTTGTCGCTTGCCAGACTTGCTAATTGGCTTTCGTATTCAGAAACTCTTCAACGAAAGTCCATCATAGGCCATGCCTCGAAACAAGCTTTAAAAGCATCAATCACAACTCCAGATTAGTGTCACTGTAATAGCACAACATAAAATGGATCAATGACACCGCTCTTATCTTCCAGGACTTTTGCCCATCATACTTCAAATACTTTTCCTCTGCATCTTTACCTCCATCTGCAACTGGAGCCTTTCTTTGCAGGCGTCTTATCATCTCTATCAAATCTTCAGTACGATGCTTACCTTGTTCCATATGCTTCTTTGTTGACTTAAACGCGCATTCATTGGCCTTCCACAGCTTCCCCGCGCTTTCTCCAGGCATCGTTATGCAATAAACGGAAAATTCTGAAAAACTGGAAAATTCTGAATAACTGGAAAATTCTGAATCTTTTTTGCTCGAGCCACGCAACAGCAGAAACTTTTCATGGATCTTTAGTACAGGCATGAAGAGAATCGAGGAGAGAAAGCAAGAAGCTTGGCTGAGTAAGACCACAAGTTTTTGCACTAAAAGGCCTATGGACAATAACAATGTATGTAACCGAACTGCTATGATTAAATCCACAATAAGACCTTCTAGTTGTGTTCGGTCACGATTCCTTTTCTCCCTAAACAAGGGGCCGTTTAACGGTCCATATTTCAAATCATTAATACACGTTGTCCAAAAGTCCTCCACATGAAATACACTCCTCAGTCCATGGATAGGAAAACATATGACGGCTGTTAACCATCTGAATGATACAACCATCCATCCCACTAAGACGAATGCGAACTGAATAAGAAAAGTTGTTTCATTCAGTTGAAGAAGTGTATCAGAACCATCAAAGTCAATCTGACCCAACAAACTCCATTTAACGATCATCAGTATAACACAGACTGTGACCAACAGGCCGGCTAATGAACTTAAAACTGACCTCGCCATAATATATTCTGGTTGGCTAAAACGAACCAGAATCCAACATCTGAGGACATGATCCCCAATGTTTCCACAGTTTCTACAAGACGAGACCTGTGAATGAACCGTTTTATTGACGATGATACGAATAGTTTTACCAGCTAAGACGGCGCAGATAGACAGCAAAACCAACAATGTAATGGCTATGCATAGAATAGCATTGAACACATTAACCCATACCTCATCAGAAGCATACATGTCAAAAAGCAGATGTGCTACTACGCTTAATACCAATGCTCCAATGTTGGCCCAAACACTTCTAAAGCGAGAACTTACGAATCCTGGAAGCAAATAAGCAATGAATACACAGATCACAAGTCTTCCACTATCAATTACGTGCTGAACCTCACCTGTTATATCTTTTGATACTGAAGGTTCATTCACATTCTTATCTTCTGTTATATGTCGCATTACTGAAATTACATTGACGGTGGAATAATCAGCATAGCTTATGATTTGGAGAGTCAGAGCGCTCAGAACCAGAAATCCTCCCGGAAACCAGTATGCTTTTCTCTTGATCGCCTTCCACGCATCCAGTGAGACTAAAAGAAAAAGTATAATCACGCAAGCACACCCACTTAACAGATCTATAGTTCGAATAGAGTCATTCCCCATCTTCGGAAAATGAAGTAGAGAGTCTTGCAGATTGTTGAAATTTACTGCCACACATGCACAAGCTTGCAGAGGTTGCTAACACGTTAATTTAAGAACGGGTTGGACTAGTGTGTCTATTCATTAATTATGGCTATGACTTAATTAATCTTAATTTAAAACATAAACTAATTAAATTAACTTATACGCGATGAGCAAAAAAAATAATAAAGCAAGATTGAACATGGACATTTGAAAAAAGCCTGACAAAGGAGAAATGTATAGAAGAGCATTGTGAAGGCGTGGATGAGATTGGTGAAGGACGATTGAAGATTGGCCCTCTCAAATTGACTCACCAGATACATCTAGATAAGTTTAGCACTATTAGATTGTACGGCGGCTAGATTCGTTTTATTATTCAATAATTAAACCTAATCATAATTCCAACTTCAATATTAATAAACATATAGTTTATTAATTTAAAAGGAATATTCAATGTCCATAAGGGTTAAAACATATATTTTATATAATAAGAGGCGAAAAATATTCTAAGTGATTTTGCTGTCGCGCATCAAGGGGACTGCAAGCTCACTTTGGATATTGATAAATGAAAAAAGAAGAAAAAGGCCATAGAGATTCCTTGACAAGAAAACAAAATAGTGAATGTCGAACTCACCTTTCAAATCTTGACATGTGGTATGGATAACATTTTTTATTAAAACCTGAATGTCCGACTCACCTTTCAAATCTTGATTTATGGAAGATAGTATTGCTTACGCATCCTTTGTAAATGGAATATGTGATCATGCATATTATTAATAAAAGAATTACCTTTTTTCGTCTTAATAAGATTTTTTATTAAAGCCATTCAGTTTTTATTGTAATGGCAACATTTTCCCATCATTAAGTTGTTACTGTAACAATAATATTTTCAATATAATTCTTTATGGTTATTATAACTAATTTAATATATTTTAATTTCATATCTATCTATAATCTACTTTTATCTCATATCATGCAAGGTCACCAAACTCACTTTCGTTAATGAAAAGCCGCTGAGGGCGAAAAAAGCCATAATGATTTTTTGACAAGACAACAAATTAGTGGATGTCGAAATCACCTTTTAAAAGTTGACGTATGGAAAATAGTAATGCTTACGCATGCTTCATACGTGAAAAATGTGATATTAAATATTACATGTAACCGTGGGAAAACTTATAGTACTTTAGTAGTCAAACCAATAAGGTAATTTAGTAGTCAAACCACCTACAAAGTTATTTAGGGTTGTTATTTGTGAATGTAAGTTGATTGTTTTTTTATATTAAGGTTGTTTATTTAATTTGTTATTTTTATTTGGGTAAAAAAATAATTATATTAAAGTTGTTTATTTAATTTGTTATTTTTATTTGGGTAAAAGACAATTATATTAAGGTTGTTTATTTAATTTGTTATTTTTATTTGGGTAAAAAATTTAAATCTAAAATATTTGTGAAATTCTATCATTTTAATATGGATTTTGACTATTTTAACAAAAGATCGAGACCATTTGAATTTTTTTTTTACCTGTATTACACACTGTGCAAATCATCCCAATTTTCAGGTGAAATTCCATCTCTATTCTTTATGTTTGAGGAAAACAAACTTTTAACTAAACAAAAACACTTTTAAAACATATTCCAAATCTAATAAAAAAATTTTAATTGATTTTTTTATAAAAGTCCTTAAATTGCTATTGTCATGATAAGATTTTTCAATCATTATGTTGTTACTATAATATTAATAAGTTGTTAGGGTAACTATAGTAATCTCAATATAATTCTTTATGCTTATTATCATTGATTTAATTTATTTTAACTACATATTTATTTACCATGTACTTTTCATATTTATATCATGTATTTTTATATTAAATAGTATTTTAATATTATATATATCAATTACATATATATTATATTGATTATCCTTTTTTATAAAAACTATTTAATTGATTTTTTTATAAAAGTCCTTAAATTGCTATTGTCATGATAAGATTTTTCAATCATTATGTTGTTACTATAATATTAATAAGTTGTTAGGGTAACTATAGTAATCTCAATATAATTCTTTATGCTTATTATCATTGATTTAATTTATTTTAACTACATATTTATTTACCATGTACTTTTCATATTTATTTATCACATATGCTTATCTTAAATAGTATTTTAATATTATATATATGAATTACATATATATTATATTGGTGAGAAATTATTAAAAACCCACTTTCTCCACTATCTTAATATTTATTATAAAGGTAATAATGTCTATACTATAACATTAAGGGGCCCACAGTGCATAGAATAGATGGTGATGGGGTGCACTATTATGTCACACCGTGATGTGAAGGTCATTGGTTCGAAACATTGTGGGCAAAATTCCAATCATGTGAGGGGCTAGAGTTGCCTAGGTTGAGTGCAATCCCCGAGGGATTTTGACATCTAAGATGCCCCTGGGTTATGGTTTCTCAAGCTAAAGCTTAAACCTATAGTCACCTTTGAAAGAAAAAGACAACTTGACAAACAAACAAAAAGAAACATTAAACAAGGAGGTTTGGAGGTGCTCCTCTACATACCTATCCCCAACTTCCTTTGTGATTTTTTCTCGTTCCTTCTTTGGTTTTAAAGGTTTGACCTCATCCTCAAGAATGATAAGGTTGGATGGGGTGCCGTCTACCCCATCATCCTATAATTGGGCTAATTTTCCCTAGGTTATTGACGTGACTAAAACACCAATACCATAGACCCCTTTACTCATTCTTTTAAACTTTCCCTAAAATTTATAAACTATTTGCAGGGTGTCTTCCTAGGTTGTTTATGTCCTCTCTAGAGCTTGAGAGGATATGGTTTTAATAAGCCAATAAGTTTCAAGTATCCTGCAAAAAATTGTTTCCTAAGATTGAATGAATAGGGTGAAAGACCTATCCCTCTACCTCTTCAAGGATATGGTCATCCATCAATTAATTCCTCTATTCTTCCACACCCTTCTCAAACTACTCCATATTTATTTTAGCCCTTTCCAAGCACTAGTTATAGAAAAACATATTTTCCTCCTAGGCATCTCCAATAAGTTGGGAAAGATAATAAGGATCTGTAAAGGAAGAGACTTAGCCTACCCAAACATTATTCTTCCACTTATTCCCCTGGTCTACCCAACACTCCTTGTCATTTAGTTCTTAAAATTAGAAACCCTCTTAGTAATAGCACCCCAACTACACACTCCCTCTACCATGATTTGCTGAAGTTGCATTCTTATCTTCTGTTCCTAAAGTCACAATCTTATCTTCTGTTATATGTCGCATTACTGAAATTACATTGACGTTGGAATAATCAACATAGCTTATGAATTGGAGAGTTAGAGCACTCAGAACCAAAAATCCTCCGGGGAACCAGTATGCTCTTCTCTTGATCCACCTTGCTCGCATCCAGCGAGGCTAAAAGAAAAAGTATAATGACGCAAGCACACCCACTTAACAGATCTATAGTTCGAATAGAGTCATTCCCCATCTTCGGAAAATGAAGTAGAGAGTCTCGCAGATTGAAATGTGTGCGTTGAAATTTACTACCACAAATACACAAACTTTGAGAGGGTTTCTAATACATTAATTTAAGAAATTGTTGCACTTGTGTGTATATTCACTAATTTTGGATATGATTTAATTAATCTTAATTTAAAAGATAAAAAAAAAATTAAATTAACTTTTACGTGATAAACCAAAAAAATAATACTCAAGCAAGATTGAACATGGACGTTTGAAAAAATCCTAACAAAGGAGAAAATGTATAGAAGAGCGTCGTGAAGGCGTGGATCAATGACGATTGAAGATTCACCATCTCAAATTAACTCACCAGATACATCAAAAGCATGTAGATAAGTTTAACACTATTAGAATGGACGGCTAGATTCGTTTTATTATTCCATTATTAAACCTACTCATGATTTCCAACTTCAATATTAATAAATATATAGTTTATTAATTTAAAAAGAATATTCAAAGTCCACAAGGGTTAAACTAGCATTTGCACCAAATGTTGCAAAGGAAAGGCCGTAAGGCATAAATTGAAGAAAGCAAATAGAGCAAAAAAATACTTCGATAAAGAATAAAAATATATTGAACACTCAAATCAATGCCCCATTAACTAGAACCACTTAGTAGACATTCCATATGAAATGGGCATATGATCCAAGAACATTGTTGCATAAGATAACCAATTAGTCAAGTAACATAAGTATAAATGGTTTCATATATTAAAATCCACATGTCTAACAAATATTGTTTATCCATTTAAGATATAGAAGCTATCTTGTTTAGCCATTTAAGATATAGAAGCTTCGAAACTTTCGTATATGAGCTATTGTCAAAGGACTGCCCTTGTCCTCAGAAGAATTACTATTGGTACCAAGGAGATCAAGACCTTCAAGCTGTCGAATCCCATGTATTTCATTACCTGATCTTATTGATTTCATTTGGTTATGTAAAAGCCCCATGTATTTCATGGCTTGATCGTCATGTAAAAGGTTACACCTTCTCTGGAAATTTAGAGTTGAAAATTTAAAGGCTATCATCATATTTTGGTCTTGAAGATCTCAATGTTGTGAAACTTACTATTTTCCCTTACTTTGCAGTTGAAAAAGAAATCATGTAATCTATGTTGTCTCCTATTTTAAGAGAGCCCTATTCTTTATGTTTGATCGACGTCATTCCTGTTGCTTGGTGGTGGCACTTACAAACACATAGTGCAGAGTCTGTGTGACCTATGTATAGTATACATCCCAATACTCCAACATGACAAATTGTCTTTATCACCTGGCAATTGTCTGGAAACAATTATTTAGTTCTTAATTTGCAACAGTGTTCTTTTAATGGAGTCTTCCCTTTTTTTTTCTTTTTTTTTAAGGAAGTAGATCCATTGACATTTCAGTGAATTAAATTATTTTTAAGTAGAATTGAAATTCCACCTATTGTATTATTTTTAAGTAGAATTGAAATTCAACCTCTTGTACAAATTACTTATGATATATGTTTATGTTTCTATTTGGCATAAAGTAAATGATGTAACCTTGCTTTTCTTTTAATAAGGACAGATAGGTTTAATTAACTTACAATTAGAAGTAGAAATTCCTGAGCCTCATGTTCTAGATGAACCCTTGAGGATTAGCCTTTGTAAGAGAAAGTAGCACGAGAGATATGGCTATGAAGCAACTGAATTCAATTATCTAGCCTGATCTATATCAAACTATTCTCATATTTTACTTTATTACAATATCTCTATATATTTACTATAAAATATTTATAAATACTTTTTACAGATTTTTATATTCTTCTCTTTCCCATGTACCAATTTTCTTCAACTCTGGTTGGCATGCCATGAAAAGGAGCCAATAATTTTTAACTTCCTTAAAATTTTTATATTATTTCAAATAAACGACAGGGTTACAACTTTATTAGCATTTATCAAGTACTTTGGAAAACTCTCATGCTCTTTTTCTTTCCCTTAGGCTGGTCCTCTTCAGCTTTGATGTTAAGTAAACAAAGAAACTCAAATTTGAGGATTTCAACTATGTTAGAATTTGCTATACACCAATTTTATACAGCCAAAAAAATTTAGTCTTTCTAACTCCGGAAAGAATGGAAAATTATACACTTCACAACATTTTTCACTCAAATCCTGTATACAATTCACAACATGCACATAATTAATTGAAAATTACAAACCAAAAGGTTTTAAACCCCAATCAAAAAAAGCTAAAATCCTTCCTAAAATTACAAATCAAAAGGTTTTAAACCAATCTAAAAAGTGCTAAAATCCATTTGAAACACATGAGGGCCTTCCCATTGTTGTCCACTCTTTCCCTACATCTGTGAATCAGCTAATTCCCCCACTTGAATTCCCCTTTTCAACTTTTTTGGCGTTGGACAGTTCAAAACTCTCTTGTGGCAAGATCTGTACATCAGCGATCCACTCAACGACCTCACAATTAAACTTCAGAACATAATTTCTTACGGTCTACCCCAACCTTGTCCTAATAACAATTTCTGCAACCTGTAATTCAAAGCTACAAAGCTAGTGAGGTTGTTTTTTTTTTCAACTTAATAAATCAAGCTTGAAGTAACTCAGACATATCTAGTTTTGCCTGTGATTGGACCATAAAACCTGTGAAGTTCAACTCTCCCCACATCCTCTAAACTAATTGAGATTACTTATATTCTGGTTAACAGACAAAACTAAATGTACCTGCCAGTAGATGAGAGATTAAAATAAATAGAGCTTATGTGCAAGATCGGAACTCCTGAGCAGAGCAAATTAGTCATCAAGATTGAGAAATCTCAAAAAGATGTTGCTCATCTGAGTCAAGAAGGCCCTTGTGAAGCAAAAGCTGAGGCAATAGAAATGAAATCTTCTATACAAATACAAGAGTAAGTTCAATTTACAGAGAAGATTGAGAAGAGTAAGTTCAATTTATAGAGAGGAATGAGAAGCATTACAGGTAAGAGTCTCAAAAGTAGGCCATAACTTGTTAACTTGGGGATGGTCATGGAGAGGCCTAATTATTTACAAGGCGAGGTGACATGAATACAAATGAGGATTAAGGTATAATCATGCATAGATGTTAATATGGGAGGAATAATCAAGGGTTCCAGCTCCTTCCCATCCCATCCATTCTTCCCACTCATCACAAGGATCGTTATTAATTTCCATCATGCCATCCATATAGTAATCCTCAGAACCATTTTGCTGCTTTGCTTGTGCCAAACTGGACATTACAGTTTGCACATTTATCACAAAAATTACATAATCAATTACATGAACATATCTGAGATAAAAAGGGGTTATATACTCTAACATACAACAATGTCATTAGAACTGAACTGAAAAAAAGAAGAAGAAGAAGAAGCAAAAGCTGTCCAGAGACAAAGCAAGTTACCTGATGAGCCCGATTAATCTTCTGAAATTGAATTCCACAGTTATCTCCTTTGCAAACATCCGGATGATACTGTAAACAGATCGTATCAACACATGAGTACACTATGAATTTATCCAAAAATTTATTGTTGAATATGGATCATGATTTTTCCTAACAATTACTATAAACATATACATAGCCAGAACAAATATTTATTAGAAATTCTTAGAATCAGTGAGATTGTTGCTTTCAAGCATTCTAATTTTTAGAGCCTTGCATGTCTACTTTCTATCTGTGAACTGTAGCAAGCTCTTTTACTTTTAGATATGGAAACTTTATAAGATTCAAGAGGGAAATTCCATATACCTGCAAAGAAAGGCAAATAAAAGCTCTCTTGACATCTTTCTGAGTAGCCCCAGGGCTCAATCTCAGAGTCTCATACTCCTCTCTCATCCAAGGGAAAGCAACAGATGCCATCACTGCTACATTCCTCCTACCTACCGAATCTTTCTTCTCTCCGTTTCTCAAGAACGAAGTCCCCTGAGCATTCATAAACCTTCCAACAATGGTAGCCATGATTTGTAACAAAAATAGGATGATCCACAAACCTAGCTTGAATCCCCAGTGCAAAACAGGGTTACAACTTTATTAGCATTTATCAAATACTTTGGCAAACTCCCCTGCTCTTTTTCTTCCCCTTAGGCTAGTCCTCTTCAACTTTGATATTAAGTAAACAAAGAAACTCAAATTTGAAGATTTCAACTATGTTAGAATTTTCTATACACCAATCTTATACAGCAAAAAAAAATTAGTCTTTCTAACTCCAGAAAGAATTGAAAGTTATACACTTCACAACATTTTTCACTCAAATCCTGTATACAATTCACAACATGCACATAATTAATTACAAATTACAAACCAAAAGGTTTTAAACCCCAATAAAAAAAAAAAAACTAAAATCCTTCCTAAAATTACAAATCAAAAGGTTTTAAACCAATCTAAAAAGGGCTAAAATCCATTTGAAACACGTGAGGGCATTCCCATTGTTGTCCACTCTTTCCCTACATCAGTGAATCGGCCAATTCCCCCACTTGAATTCCCCTTTTCAACTTTTTTGGTGTTGAACAGTTCAAAACTCTCTTGTGGCAAGATCTGGGCATCAGCGATCCACTCAACGACCTCACAATTAAACTTCAGAGCATAATTTCTTACGGTCTACCCCAACATTGTCCTAATAACAATTTCTGCAACCTGTAATTCAAAGCTACAAAGCTAGTGAGGTTTTTCTTTTTTTCAACTTAAGAAATGGAGCTTGAAGTAACTCATACATATCTAGTTTTGCCTGTGATTGTACCATCAAATCTGTGAAGTTCAACCCTCCCCACATCCTCTAAACTAATTGAGATTACTTATATTCTAGTTGACAAACAAAACTAAAAAAATCAACATTAATGTTGACATCTGTAAAGGCAAAATTTGTCAATATTTAATATCTTATTTCAATAAGTGTATGCTCATTATGATATACCATAGAAAAGTACATTTGTGGAATGAAACAACAGCATTCAGATCATTGACAAAAATATCTCTGGATCAAATAAATGGTTTCCATTCATTGAATAGCATTGCAATTACAACAAGAATATTCAGCTCTTAAAAATATTCAGCTCTTCATTTAAGAGCAGATCCTCTGACATGATGGAGAGAGATCCAAAGGTACCTACAAGTAGATGAGAGATTAAAATAAACAGAGCTTATGTACAAGATCATAACTCCTGAGTAGAGCAAATTAGTTGTCAAGAGTGAGAAATCTCGAAAAGATGTTGCTCATTTGAGTCAATTCTCGGAACCATTTCGCTACTTTGCTTGTGCCAAACTGGACATTACAGTCTACACATTTATCACAAAAATAACATAATCAATAACTCGAACACATCTGAGATAAAAAGGGGTTATATACTCTAACATGTAGTAATGTTGTTAAAACTGGAAAAAAAAATAAAAAATAAAATAAAATAAAAAAAAGAAGAAGAAGAAGAAGAAGAAGAAGAAGTTGTCCAGAGACAGAGCAAGTTACCTGATGACCCTGATTGATCTTCTGAAATTGAACTCCACAGTTATCTCCTTTGCAAACATCTGAATGATACTGTAAACAGATCATATCAACGCAGGAGTACACTATGAATTTATCCAAAAATTTATTGTTGAATATGGATCATGATTTTTCCTAACAATTACTATGAACATATACATAGCTAGAACAAAATATTTATTGGAAATTCTTAGAATCAGTGAGATTGTTGCTTTCAAGCATTCTAATTTTTAGACCCTTGCATGTCTACTTTCTATCTATGAACTGTAACAGGTTCTTTTGCTTTCAGATATGGAAATTTTATAACATTCAAGAGGGCAATTCCATATACCTGCAAAGCAAGGCAAAGAAAAGAACTCTTGACATCTTTCTGAGTAGCCCTAGGGCTCAATATCAAAGTCTCATACTCCTCTCTCATCCCAGAGAAAGCAACAGAGGCCATCACTGCTACATTCCTCCTGTCTGCCGAATTTTTCTTCTCTCCATTTATCAAGAACGAAGTCCCCTGAGCACTCATAAACCTTCCAACAGCGGCAGCCATGATCTGTAACAGATCCACAAACCTAGCTTGAATGCCCAGTGCAAAATAATCCTATCTAAATGTACAGAATGGGTGTACCAAAATCTAGCAAAATACTCAGAGTAGAGATTATTGCAAATGTGGGAAAGGTAAGCAAAGCCAATATCTCAAGTTTACCATCATTCGCTAAAAGGAATTCGAAGCATCTGCGCGTAGGGCTCATAGCAGGCATTACAGTGGCAGCGTTGGTTGTCTTCTCGCTAATGTTTGCCGCTGTGTTTCTCAAAAGAACAAAATACAGAGAAAAGATCGAAGAATGGGAGCAGGATTTTTGGCCCCATAGATTCATTTACAAGGAAATCTGCATAGCCACCAGTGGATTCAAGGACGAAAATGTTTTGGGCCAGGGGGATTTGGGAAGGTTTATATGGGTGTTCTCCCTAGTAGTGACCAAGAAATCGCAGTGAAATGCATAACGAAAGAGTTCAAGGAGGGAATGAAGGGGTTCGTGGGATGCATGTAGCACTGGAGCCTGGTTCAGCTGTGGGGATGAAGTTATTCATTGTTTACGACCAGATGCCAAATGGCAGCCTCGATAAACTCGCAAACCGTTTGGGCAACGAATTTGTAACCACTTTGAACGAACGGCTGAAACTTTTGTAATCGTCTAACATATAATCGTGTGGCTTACAAGGATGACAGGTGGACAAAGATGGGAGTTGATTTCAGAGGGAAACGCCTTACAACGTAAACATATATTTTATATAATAAGAAGGGAAAAATATTCTAAGTGATTTTGCTGTAGCCCATTAAAAGGATTACAAGCTCACTTTCGATATTGATAAATGGAAAAAGAAGAAAAAGGCCATGGAGATTCCTTGACAAGAAAATAAAATAGAAAAAAACAAAATAGTGAATGTCGAACTCACCTTTCAAATCTTGACATATGGAAGATATTATCCCCTACTATGGAAGATAGTATCCTAAGGGATAATAGTATATCCTTCGGGAATGTGTGGTCATGTATATTATTAATAAAAGAATTACGTGTTTTGGTCTGAGTAAGATTTTTTATTAAAACCATTGAGTTTTTATTATAATGGTAATATTTTCCAATCATTAAGTTGTTACTGTAACAATCTTTCAATATAATTCTTTATCGTTATTATAACTAATTTAATATATTTTAATTTCATATCTATCTATAATCTACTTTCATCTCATCACATGTTAAGGTCCTTTTGGGGACCAGCATACTCACTTTCGATAATGCAACACCGCTGAAGGCGAAAAAAGCCATAATGATTTTTTCGACAAGACAACAAATTAGTGAATGTCGAAATCACCATTTAAAAGTTGACGTATGGGAAATAGTAATGCTTACGCATCCTTCACACGTGAAAAATGTGATATTGAATATTACATGTAACGGTAGGGAAATATATAGTAACTTAGTAGTCAAACCAATTGTGAACAAAGTTATTTTGGTTGTTATTTGTGAATGTAAGTGGATTGTTTTTTTTATATTTAGGTTGTTAGGAATTTTAAATCTAAAACACTTAGTCAAATTGCCATCTTAATATCTGTTTTCATCACTTTAACAAAGGATTTTGATGGTTTGAATTTTTTTTCCCTGTATTAAACAAACTTGTTTTTTATGTTGGAGGAAAATAAATTTTTTAACTAAACAAAAACACTTTTAAAACATATTCCATATCTAATAATAAAGATTACTAATAATATATATGTGTGCGTAAACCATTAAATTACTATTGTCATGATAAGATTTTTCAATCATTATGTTGTTATTATAATGCGAAAAAAATTGTTAGGGTAACCATAGTACTTTCAATAAAATTCTTTATGCTTATTTTAACTACATATTTATTTATCATGTACTTTTCATATTTATCTATCATTTATTTGTATATTAAATGGTATTTTAATATTATATATATGAATTACATATATATTATATTGATTATCCTTTTTTTATAAAAACCATTAAATTACTATTGTCATGATAAGGTTTTCCAATCATTATGTTGTTACTATAAAGGTAATAAGTTGTTACGGTATTGATAGTAATTTCAATATAATTCTTTAGGCTTATTATTATCAATTTAGTTTATTTTAACTACATATTTATTTACCATATACTTTTCATATTTATTTATCACATATTCTTATATTAAATAGTATTTTAATATTATATATATGAATTACATATATATTATATTGGCGGGAAATTATTGAAAAAACACTTTCTCACCTATCTTAATATTTATTAAAAAGGTAATAATGTCTATACTATAACATTAAACAAGGGGCTCATGGGGCATAGAATATATGGTGATGGGGTGCACTATTATGTCACACCTTGATGTGAAGGTCACCAATTTGAAACACCGTGGGCAAAAATCCAATCATGTTAAGGGCTAGTGTGGCCTAGGCCGAATGCAATCCCCGAGTGATTTTGACATCTTAGATGCCCCTAGGTCATGGTTTCTCAAGCTAAAGGTTAAGCCTATAGTCACCTCTGAAAGACAGAGACAACTTGACAAACAAAAAAAGAAACATTGAACAAGGGGTTTTGGAGGTGCTCCTCTACCTACCTATCCTCAACTTGCTTTGTGAATTTTTCTCATTCCTTCTTTGGTTTTAAAGGTTTGACCTCATCCTCAAGAATGATAAGGTTGGATGGGGTGTCATTTACCCCATCATCCTATAATTGGGCTAATTTTCCCTATGTTATTAACGTGACTAAAACACCAATACCAAAGACCCCTTTACTCATTCTTTTAAACTTTCTCTAAAAATTATAAACTATTTGTAAGGTGTCTTCCTAGGTTGTTTATGTCCTCTCTAGGGCTTGAGAAGCAACAGTTTTAATAAACCCATAGGTTTCAAGAATATTGAAAAAAGTTGTTTCCTAGAGTGAATGAATTGGGTGAAAGACCTATCCCTGTACCTCTTCAGGGATATGGTCTTGCGCCAATTTATTCCTCCATTCTTCCACACCCTTCTCCAACTCCTCCATATTTATTTTAGCCCTTTCCCAACACTAATTGTAGCAAAAATTATTTTCCTCCTAGGCATCTCTAATAGCTTGGGAAAGATGATAGGGATGTGTAAAGGAAGAGACTTAGGCTACCCAAAAATTATTCTTTCACCTCTTCCCATGGTCTACCCAACGCTCGTTTTCATTTAGTTCTTAAAATTAGAAACCCTCTTAGTAACAACACCCCAATTGTGCACTCCCTCTACCACGATCTAGAATGGGAAAAGTGACCAAAACAATGAATGCAACCTCCACAACATTTGGCTTGCTCAGACTAGAGCCCTGAGCAATGAGAGGCCTTTTCTTTGCAAGGCCTTTTTCATGCTAAAAAAAGTATAAATATTAGAGAACTCATAAAGAATGCAACATATAAGGAATTGAAAGGAAAAATAGGTCCATAAACAACCATAAAACTAACAGAAAATGAAGAGACAATGTACTCTCATGAACCTACCAACCCACGGAAGAGAGATCTCCCTCCAAGTCCTTTAAAGTCATCATACACATTAGTCAATCAAGATCGCTCACCTAGCTATCAAGTCTTCCCTTAAGTATGACCATCCTTAACCTTGCGTTCGAACGATCTCAACTTATAACTCTCGTAGAAAATGTTAGTTGGGGAGGTGTTTTCACTCCTTCCCGTCATTTCTTTTCACATTAAGACATAGTGTTGTAACATCCCTCTACCATAATGATTATGCGTTTTTATTAGCACACATGAAGGAAACAAAGTGACACACCAAAGGAACCACATCCCCTCCACCACCACGAACACCACATCTAGGTGGGAGATGCCTCGATCATTTATTCTCTTGAAATCCTATTGAAGCTAGTGGGGGACATCCTCCATTTTCAGTAGACATTGATTCGGACCAAATTGAAAGCCCTCTTAATTTTCTATTTAGTCTTCCAAGGCATTACATACATATGTATAATGGTTAAGAACAATTTCTTTCTCGTAAGATGTCACAGGTTCAAATATAGAAGGGGCTAGAGTATGTACACCTCCATAAATATTAATAGCCAGATAATTGCATGGAGGTAGGTCCCTTGTACCACAAGCAAAGGGGTATCATAGGTATCATATAGAAATTTGGTGCTTTTCTTAGTCACGACATCTCTCTCTCTCTCTCTCTCTCTCTCTCTCTCTCTCTATAATAAATCCTAATATTCATATTATCTTAAAATATATTTAAATAAAAATCATTCATATTTGTAAGCATGTTATTTAAAACATATAATTAATAAACATATAAAAATTTCTTAAGTTTCATTAATATAATTGTTGAGAACTCTAGGGGCAACAAGTGAAGGTGATTTCTATTGCAATGATAACTCTTTATGATGTGATTTTACTTCTCTTAATTAGCTTCTTATTTTCACTTGATTATTATTATTGTTTTCTTCACAAAAAAACTAAAAATTTATAAATAATAATGAGACAAAGGAGATAATATATAGGTGATCATCCAGGGCCAAAACCTCTCCAATCTTGAGAGGAAAACCCGCAAATTTATTCTTCTTATAGAATCTTCAATTTGACAAATTCTAATACCTAGACCCCTCATTAAGAACTTTCTCCAAGACCAATTCAACTTGTCTCAATTGAAGTTTAACCATGTATTGATTCAGCTACACTTTCCTCTTTAACTTTAGCCTTTGCTTCTGCAATACTAATATGTAATTCTCAGCCTCCTTGACTACAACTCTCAAGATTCTTTAATGGACTGTAGTTTTCGCACATGTGGCATACTTTAGGGTAATATCAATCCTTATATTCCTTCACTTGAATAGATTTAGTCTTCTTGTGATCTCGACTTGAAAGATAGATCAATTTCTTGTATTAATTCGATTTCCTAAAGGTCTGCAATTCGGCCTTTATGCAACAGGTGGATTCCCTAATATTTCCTTGCATGTGTGACAGATTCAAGCCCTAAAACAGATGAAAACATTTGAATTCTTCTTCTTGAGATTATCTCTTCCTTTGCTACCCTATTTTAGACATCTCTTCCTTCTTAGATTGAACTTATGATGAATGAATGAATGCATCCTTAAGGGAGGTCGAGTCCTCCTATATAGAGACTCTTTCTTCATGCTTTGACACCAAATTGAAGTTGTCTCTAGGGTGACACGATATTTGAGAAATATGACTTATGTTTTTCTCTTATGACTTTGTCTTGGAGAGTTATTTGACTGGACTTTGACTAAAATAATTTTTTCTTTCAATTTGTAATATATTCAAATGGGTCCTTTCATACATGTCAATGACTATAATGACTTGACGACTCAATAACAAATACTAATATCTCTCAATGGGAGCTTGACCTAAAAATAAACTTTCTTGAGCATGAAACCTATGCCTCAAGATCAACAATAATATTTTTTTTTTCTCATTACATCAAATCATAATTAAATATGTCATTATGAAGACAAAACCTAGTTACATACTTCAACACTACCTCTTAACTAGGGATGTACTCATAATCTAGACAAGGTGCTTGGACATTATTAATCGAAAGAATCCTCATAAGAAGAGTCAGATTGGTAACCCATCTGCAGAGCATCATATCATCCAGCATTCTCACATAGTAAACCCTTGACTAACAACTCTATCTCTCCATAAGATCAGAGCACAATGCTAGCAAGACCAATGATTTATAGACACCTTTAGCATTGTCTCTCTAAGAGCATACCCTACCCGGGTGTTCACAGGGTATGTCCCTCCAAGGCTATTCTTATCTTGGATTCCTAATACTCAAAGAATATCAATCCTCTACAACTACTCATATCTTAGATTCCCTACCACATCCTCAAATAGTATAAGATGTCATATGATTACCCAATCCTCCATTCTTTGCTTCCCAAGTGAATACAAGAATGATGTGTCTATCTCTCCCTCTCAACTAGGGAGGATATACCTATTCCAATGAAGGAATGTACCCATTCCTATAAAAATAATGTACCCAAGCTCCCTCTTAACCAAGGAATTTCTTCCAGTTTTTTACTAAATTAAAATATTTCTTCAAGTCACTCTCTTAACTAGGGACCTATTTCTTGCATAAACTCTTTCTTCATTGGTGGAGATCATGGGATATTCAACTTCTTCTAGTTCTCCTCCATTCGATGTCATGAAGTTCATCTTTAACATTATGGAGTCTTCATCTTTGGGACTTCGTCGTAGGGCATCGTACATCCATCACTTTCCTTCTCAAATCAGGGTAGTCATATTTTTCTTCCTATTATTGGAGAGTGATCCATTAGACCATATCTGGCTTTTCCTCATAGAACTACCTTTTCCACATCATTAATTCTTCATGATCTTTCATCCTTCCACATGAGTATCAATTGTAGATGAGATTCACACTTCTGTTTAGGTAGTCCTGTATTAGCCCATCTAGATATTATTCAAAAATTAGAAATGAACATCAAATAAAAAATTACCCTTTGTGATGGCATTTCATCATGACATCTTCTTTTTGCAATATCAACATCCTGCATTCATAATAAAACATCTCCAAGATATTCATTTTTCAAGGGTCTTCTAACTTTTCAGATTTTTCCAAGGTCCTGATATCTTTCCCATAGATATACCATAGTCAGTTCTTCTAGTCATTGGATGTTTATTTCCTTCTCCATAGTTCCATCTTTCACGATCTCTTCTTTTCTCTATTCACATATTTTTTCCTAAGAACTCCCAATCATAGTTCCTTCATCTTTGTTAACCACCTCATATTTCATATGAGGACATATTATGTTGAATTCATCTCGAAAATATGTGATCCATGCCTTCATGCATCCTTCCAAAGGAGGAGCTTCCTTTCTCTTGATCATGCTCACAAGGTAGAGAATTTATCCATGCAATATGAAACTATATGACATGACTCAATTTTACTAAGTACAAGCATACATACCTCATCTATTCATTTTCGTCACCTAGACTTCCTTTGAAAACTTCCTTACTTGAAAGAACTTCAATCACCTTGACCTACTTAACTTCTTTTGACATCACACCATCATCTTATGAATCCCATACAAGGTGGAATTTTCAGAGAGACGTTTTTGTTTTCCCAAGAGATGAATGTTTCAATTAAGATTCCATTAGAGGATCCTGATTACCCTCATTTTACAAATGCTTCATCCTAATTATGTATGATGATCTCTTTACTAGATGTCATTTTTCTGTCCATAAGTACCACGTATGCTTCTAATGAGGTTATCAAGAGCTACTTCCTTCTAATAATGACTACCATAGATTTCAGTTATCTCTAAAGCTTCCCATAAAAATCTCATGAGCTCTTGCTTTCAACCATATGCTATTATGATTCCATCCCTTAAATGATGCATCTCGTCATAGTGTTTTTCTTCTTGAATGCCCAGGTGGAGGCTTCCTTCACCCTCCTCTCCATACAAATTCCTTCCTCCATCATGTTTATTATAACAAAGGTTCAACCCATCTATGTTTACTTCTTGTACCTCCAATATTTATTGACAAGCATCCCAAGCAAAGTATCCAATACCAAAACATGATGCCAATATTTTTAGGGTTTACCTGCAATCAAGAGGTCATACTATGGATTCTAAAGTTCAAACCCTGGATTAAATTATATTCCCTCTTTATGTCATGCTAGGGTTCATTATTTTCCCTAGAATACTAATAGACCCTGGAATCATATCTTCAACCAAAAATATCTTAAAATATACCATACATACCTTATGGTTACTTACCTTTGACAAGATGGCTTGCAATTTTAGATGCCATCTTCATTAATTTGATTTTGGGTGAGAGATATTCTTTATTTTACTCATTTGTTGCTTCTTCCAAGTATATGTTTTCCACAAAGCTTGTATTAGTGTCCTCATGCAAAATTTACAACTATAAGTATATCAATGTTTCTCTTTATTTGCTTGATGAATAGTTGCTTCAAGTTTGTTTCCTCAACTATTTCCAACTTTTTTATAGTGAATAAATCCTTTTAAGAGAATATATATGTGATTGTGACTTCATTGCATGAACTCGGTCTCCACCAGATTTGAACTTGTAAGAACAGTATAATAGTTATGTCATAATGACACATATTTGAAGATGAGATCTATGTTATCACAGAGATAGAGAGATCTATACTTCAAACATTTAGAAATTTTGAATTCTTGACAGAGATCAACCATATGTTTACTTGTAGGGTGATATGGTCTTAGAATCTCATATCGGAGGTTGATGAAGTTTTAATTTCATGTAACAATACAAATAATTCAGACTCTCACTCCTTCTTGTAATGAAATTTTAGTCTTCAAACGATATTTATGGTAGACTTCTTTTTCTTCAAGGTCTCGGTCTGCAACTTAACTTATTTTGACTCCAAAGGTTGGATACAGAGCTTGAATTTAATTCAGTGCTATTTATGTGGTGGATTATTTAGATCTCCATAAGTGAGAGTAATTATAACCCAGAAAATTAGTCTTCATCTCTTCAGTCTCTCTTTTCCTTAAGGTAATGATGGAGCGAGGTTACCAAGAATGTTTCAAGTGAAGAGATCTTCTTTGAGCGATCTAAGGTTTTGATACTTCCTTCAAGATGCTGAAGTAATCTTTGTCCTCGAAATATCTTAGACATGAGAGGATCTTCTTGATGCTTTGATGCCTTCGATATTTTGCCGAAACCTTGTCATTTGTTGATTCTTGACTTATTACCTTAGCTATGATACCATGTTGAGAAATATAAGGGCAGAAAGTGAAGGCGATTTCTCTTGCAATGATAATTGTTTGTGATTTGATTTTGCTTTTCTTAATTAACATGTTCTATTCACTTGATATTATTAGTATTTCTTTCATCAAACAGCTACCAAATCATAAAGAATAATGAGAAAAAGGACAAAATATATAGGTGATCATCTAAGGCCAAAACCTCTGCAATCTTGAGAGGAAAATCCACATAATTCTTCTTCTTATAGAATCTTCAATTTGACAAATTCCAAGACCTAGACCCTTGACAAGGAAATTTCTCCAACACCAATTCAACTTGCCTCAAATCAAAGTTGACCCTTTATTGATTCAAATACACTTTCCTCTTTAAATTTAGCCTTTTCTCCTACAATACTAATATGAAATTATCGGCCTCCTTGACTGCAACTCTCAACCTTCTTAAATGGACTGTGGTTTTCGCACGTGTGGAATACTTTAGGGTAATCTCAATCGTTTTATTCCTTTTCTTAAATAGAGTTAGTCTTCTTGTGATCCCGGCTTGAAAGATAGAACAATTCCTTTTATTGATTTGACTTCCTAAAGGTTTGCAATTCGACCTTTCTACAATAGGTGGATGCCTTAATATTTCCTCGCATGTGTGATAGATTCAATCCCTAAAATAGATGCAAACCTTTGACTTCTTCTTGTTGAGATTGTCTCTTCCTTTGCTACCCTATTTAAGTCATCTCTTCCTTCGTAGATCGAACTTATGATGAATGAATGAATTCCTCCTTAAGTGATGCCGAGTCCTCCTATATATGGAATCCTTATCCATTCTTTGAGGTCGACTTGAAGTTGTCTCTAGACCGACTTGATTTTTGAGAAATTGAACTTGTGTTTTTCTCTTATGACTTGGTCTTGGAGAGTTCTTTAACTAGACATTGACTAAAATGATTTTTTCTTTCAATATGTAACATGATCAAATAGGTTTTTTCATACATGACAATGACTCTAATGACTTGATAACTCAATGAAAAATCCTAAGAGCTCCCAATGGGAGGTTGAACTAAAAATAAAATCTCTTGAGCATGAAACTCATGCCTCAAGATAAAGAATAATAAATTTTTTTTTGTCATTACATCAAATCATAATTACAACTATATTTATGAAGACCGAACCTAGTTACATATTTCAACAATAATTAGAAATAAAAATATTCTTTCTATAGAGATTGAAATATTAAAATATAAATAATACTATAAATTAGATTATAATAATATATATATATATATATACATAAAAGAAAAGTGGGAGAGGGCCCAACACCCTTACTATATATAGAGAGGAAAGGACAAAAATAGCCACATAAACCAAAGAAACTTTATAGCCTAAGAGGAATCACTCGACACTGCATCCACCCTTATCAGGACCTGGTGGACAATGAGATCTTTTACCACTAGAAAGAGAAGTACCAAGGGCATGAGTTCCATTTGGATTGCCTTCTATATCAGAAGATGAGACCTCAAGAGCAAAAACCTGATCCAAGAGAAGGATAATTTCCTCTTTTAAATCATCCAAGGTTTCTTTCATTTCCACATGATGAGTGAGAATATATGCCTTCATAAACAACTGGAAAGAGCTCCTCTGCCACTCCATAATGTCCTCAAGTCTGTTAATTGAGGCCATCAACACCTGTGCACCATTAACCATCATTTTAATCACATCTGTGATTTCCACATAGTCTTATTGGTGTGTCATCCTCAAGAGAAGATAAGAACTAAAAAAGTGACAAATTGAAGATTAACAATACAGACGACTAAGAGCTTCAACAAATTTCCAGCGAGGTAGACAAAAGGCTAAAGACATTGTTATAAAGAGATGGATCGATGCCTAGAATGAGCCAACCTACATTAAAAGGACTAAAGTCCTCATTGTTGAGCCACTAACACTGAATAACTACGATCTTCGGATGTTATGAGTCATGTGAAATGGATAATGCCTCTATGGATGTGCTCTCACCTCCTTACAATGTTGAATTTGAAATTGATCAGAAATATCCTCCATTAAGTGGAAAAGACTATAGTTATAGAGGAGTGCTTTGGAATGTGTCCACCTATACCTTCTCATTAAATACTTGATACCTCGATTGTGATTCTAATACTAGAGAGAGAGAGAGAGAGAGAGAGAGAGAGAGAGAGAGAGAGAGAGAGAGAGATAATCTAGCGAGGAAGATCTCAGTGACCCACTTCGTCAAACACCTGTGACAATATTCGGGAGACATTTCGATGTATCATAGCATTGAGACTTAACATGTCATGGAATTGGGATGTGTCTCTTCCTTTGATTATAACTGAACTCTCCTGGGTCACCATATACCCTTTTTTTGCTAAAGTATCAGCCTATGAATTCAAATGACGAAGGATGTGAAAAAAGTTTACCCCGTAAAAATTTGACATTAGGGAAAGAATTCTTTGGCTAGTAGCCATTGACTCCTTAGAAATTGTTGACTTGGCCTTTTTGAATTACAAAATAACAAGCATCGAATCCCCAAAAAATTATGTTTTGATCTTTTGAGTTCCACTATGATTTCAAGACCTTTCCATAAGGCCAAGAACTTTTCTTGGTGGTTGGTTGCTCTTCTAATACCCAAGGCAAATTGATGCACCATTTTTCCATCAGGGCCAAATGAGATTTCTCCTGCTCTAGCCTCCCCCATAAATGAAAATAATAATTAATATTCATAGCTATTATAATTTAAAATTCATATTTAAATTTAAAAATAATAAAGTATAAAAGTTTAAAACTTACATAAATTCTTTTATTAATATCTATATAATATATTAAATATATATATATATATATATATATATATTATATATATATATAATATGATAAATATAATCAATGCTCTACATATTACACACAAAAAAATAAAAGCTTGATCTAATACTTCAACTTGTCCTGACGATGAACCACACTGGTTGGTTCGAAACGTGTCGACAAATGAAATATAATGTGAGTTACGCTAAAAAATCTCTTGTACACTTGATATGGATCACATAAGTCTCAATTCAACAGATATAAAATATGTCAATGAAAATTTGTGAAACACACACACACACACATATATGTTTCACATTTTTTCTAACATATTTTATATTTTTTAATGTAATATGTAGAGCATTGATTATATAATATATATATTATATATATATATATGTTTATTCCAAGATTGTGCATATGTGTGCATTTAGATATGCATTATAACATGTTGGTAATTCCTAGAAAAGGGATAATTTTAGAGCAAAGGTTGTTGAGCATTATCTAGCATAGAAATCGAGCTTCAAAGGTAGGAGTGAGATGGCTGTGGTTGGGGTATGTTACAGTGCCACATGTACAATGCTTCAAATATAATTCTAAAATTTTTATCTGAGTGACTTCTATGTGTCTCCCCAAATTCCTAAAAAGTACAAGAAAGGAAGATATAAAAAAATTAACAAGATGAGACATTTAAAATATATTTTAGGATTGTTCACAAACCCTAAATTCCATAAGGTATAAATCTAAAAGTATAATGAGAAAAATTATGAAAATCGAATAAGATGTTCCTTGAGATTCATCTTTAATATGGTATAAGTTTCACTATATGATTCCTCCCAGAAACGTTTTGTTGTGAAAATTCCAAAATGACTGAGATGCCACCTCGATGTCATTCAAATTTCAAGGTCTCAAACCTCATAGAAAAATGTTATACCAAAATTGTTGAACTAACCTGTTTGAGATTGATTTCAGTAGCATTCAAGAACCCTAAATTCCTTAGAGACTATATTTGCAAATATATCAAATCAAGACCCAAAATTTGAACTAGATATTGCTCGAATCAAGATCCAAAAAATGAACTAGATATTGCTCAAATCAAGATCCAAGTTTCACCATATAAAACCTCCTAGAAAAACAATTATAGAAAAATGCCACGGTGACCTATTTGAAATAGAAAAATCATAAGATCATGAGCTCTAATATCAAATGTTATGAACCTTCCACCTTAAAACTGATAATAAACCAATAAGAACAATATTCTTCGAGGGGGGAATATCCTTTTATAATGAATACAATGTACACGACAATATTTAATGATTCTAAGACTAGGTTGCGACTATCCTTTGTGTGTGTGTGTGTGTGTGTGTGTGTGTGTGTGAGAGAGAGAGAGAGAGAGACAGAGAGAGAGAGAGAAATGATACAATTATAATAAATTGGGACGTGTTTGCATTATGACACAGGTTTCTCTCTAATGACATAGGTGTTTTCCTTGATGGCAACTCACTCAAATGGCAGATCATAATTCACGCTCTCAAAATGAAAGAAAATGAGGTATATGCATGTTCCTCTTAACAAAGTAGCGTATACACGTGGGATTGCTGATCAAAAAACACGTATACGTAGGCATGTAGTTTCATGCACGGAAAAGCATGTACATGTGGGAAAACTTATGTTTGGTCCACGGTATTTAGTCCGATATATTTGAACCTATGGTTTTGGTCCTTCGTATTGCATCCAAAGTTTTGAACCCAGGTATTGGGTCCCTAGTATTGGTTCTCAATGGTTTTGGACCATGGTTTGAGTAAGGCCTAAGACTATAAAAAGGGAAGGAGATCATTTGGCAAAGGCATTGACTGAATTGTTGAATATCTTAAGAGAAGCAAGATCTGGAATACTAGTGATTGGTTTGTGGTGCATAGTTGGATCTGAATGAAGGAGGAACTTGAGCATTACAAGATGGATAAGTTCTATTGATGGGTCAAATCTCAAGGCTTGAAGAGAAGTATCTTTGTGTGTTTTTGATCTGTTATATTTGGCACCTATTTTGATCTATAAATCTGATAATCTGGGTATAACTGATGTCTGAATACTTGAAAAGGGAAAATTGTCTTTTATAGATCTGTATGCAGGTTCGGCGCATCATAGGCATGTATACACGCTGGTTCAGTAAGCAAAGACAGTGTATATGCTAGTTGGCCTTGATACAGCTGTGTATGTACGCAGGTTTATACATTGTGAAGTAGCATACGTCTCATGAAATATGTCTTAACTGCTTCTGTTTATTGTTGTAGTGTTCTGCATTCAGAATTGGCATCTGGTTACTAGTATTGTTTTATGGTTACAGTGTTCTGAGAAGTTATTGTTTGATTCAGTATTGGTTTGTATAAAGGAGATTGGTTGATGCAGATATTCTTGATGTTTGATTAATGTTATTTGTGGATCCAGTCTGAAAATTTATGAAACGTGGTCCTTGAAAGAAAGAGAAGGTTGCAGCCTTCTGTAGGTTAGAACCTACGTACTAGTGCATCAGCTAGTACAAAAACTAAGGGGGTTGTAGCTCCCTTCTAGAAGAAGCTGGAGAACAAAAGAACGTAGTACCCTTTTGCAGGTAGCAGCCCGCGTACTGGTATAAGATTGCACCAATATGGAAACATTGTAAAAAGGAGTTTCTAATTGAAAGAAGATAGAGAAAAATTGCAGCAGGTGGTTTTCACCCACATTGGGTTTCCACCTTATATCTTGTGTTCTTTTGTGTGACTGTCTGCTCTATTTTTTTTGTTCCCGGTTACTGTTTATATGGTTCTGACACACAGATTAATGATCAACATCTGAAGCATAAATTAAATTATAATCTGCAAGTTATACACGAGTTTCATTAACTAGAGTTGCGTATACACGCTGTTTTCACTAATTGAAGTAGCGTATACAAATCTTTGTATGAATTGAAAAAGAATTTAATAATACTGATTCACCCCCCCCCCCCCCCTCCCTCTCAGTATTATTTCCAACAGGACGATGAGAGGTTGTAGCCTACATACCAATACAAATGTAATCAACCAATATTTAGGGTTGAATAAGGGATTTTAGGGTTAACATGTGGCTTGTATAGGGCTTAACGTTCTCATATCATTTCTCTTATTTTTATAGAATTTTTTAGTAGTGCCACTTGGATCCTCATGCAAAATAAATATTTTCTTTAATTTAAAAATTTTGACTATTCACCCATCCATGTGTCATAATTTATCAACACTCTTATAATTATTTTTTTCTTATTTTATTATAAAATGGATAAGATCTCTCATGCACATGTTCTTCCCTATTGCTATTCTTAGTTATCCCTTGATTTGAAATTAGACTCCCTATTTTGGTGCTTAATTGTTTAATCAACTAGCATTATTAGGTAGGTATCACATTGTTATACCCAAGTAGCCGCTATTATTTCTCAATTAAACATTATTTGTAGATTTTGACTTATGCCTTGTTCACATGGATATTCTCTCACAAATTTATTTTTCCCTATTTTTAAATTAGTCCTTTTTAATTTCATGCACACTAACCCTTTCTTATTGTAAATATGTATTACTTGTTTTGTTTGTCCTATTTTCAAAATTAGAGTTCATCCCTCTCACATATTTTAGGACATGTTAAATGTTTTAAGGGTTTAATTTATTACTAACATTTTTCTATGTGTGAGGGTGATTTGAAGGTTTCGTTTATCTTTACCTCAGGAAGTGTATCCTTATTTCCCAATCCCCAAACCTTAACATTTCAATTTATATTCAATTCAACTATCATGCTTATTTGTATCATTCATTTTAATGTTCCAATTTATCAAAATGGCCATTAATTTATTTCAATTTCATGAGTTCAAGGGTGCGAAGTCGGTTGTTACCTTTATGAACTTACTCATGAAGTTTCAAGGGTGCCACAATGCTTTCCTTTTATACATATTGTGACTAAAAGAGGGGAACACAGGCATGAAAATGGAGTTCACTATTAACTCCTAAGTCACCCTTTGTTTTGAGACTAATGGTGCTAAGGATCAAGGACTTTTCATTGATGTGTGTCCATCAATAAAGTCTTGTGAGTGGCCGAATTTGTGTTCAACCCTCTCGACATCATGAACTTCAAAGAAAAGGTGTATCGACACCCTTCAGCCCAAGTAATGGTAGGAGTGCTAGAGGGTGGAATTAGGGATGTTTTCCCACCTCTCCCATGAAAGTCCAATCTACTTCATATAACCCCATCACTCATGATTGAGTCATTCGGGCAAGCACCTAACCTACGCCTACAGAACACTAACATGTCATCAAAAATCATAATATTATATATAAATCATAAATCAAATTTTAGCATTAATAGTACTCAAACAACCCAAAGAAAAATCGTTGACTCAACATGCACATATGCGCTAAGGTGGTCTCCTTCCACTCTCAAACAACTATTAGTAACATTTGATAACAAAGTTAGGAATAAAATACATAGACATGATATAACGTCATCGAAATCATCAATAAACACATATACCATAATAATCAACATAGTCGATCAAAATTAAAATATGTACATCACAGGTCCTCATCACATGAAATAACAAGAGTCGAATTATCAATTCTAATTTCCTCAAGGAATAATGCATATTACAAAAATGTTGCATTAAATTTAGGATGATATAAATCTCAGGTCAACTAGAGTGGGGCACTAAAAAAATCCTAATTTTGCACCCATATTCTTTATGTTTCAATTAATGAAACATCAAACATATCAAATTTACGATCTAGGAAAATTGAACAAGAATGCATTATATCCATTAACCTTGATTGCATTAAGATATATAGGAAATAAATTAACAATTTCAAGTATGAACATCCTTATTTAATTTAATACTTAAATGCTTGGGATACTAAAGGTTGAGACTATGGTGAAACCCCAATATCCATGATTAGTTATGTGTTCAAAACCCTAAGATATGAAACTTTTATTCTATTCAAATCATCTAGGAGAGAAGTGAATGGATAAAGGAAAAAATCTTGATAACCTTATGATCGTAGGAAATATTGATTATGTTTGTGAAATTTGGATATCTCGTAATGGATTTGGGTGAAACACACATCATAAAACCCAAAATTTATTATATCGATCACATGGGAATTTGATTAATATTATGTGTAAATGAATGCCAAAACTCATGCAAGGAAAGGAATGGACTTGAATTCCTTTATGGTGGAATGAATAAGTTCAAATCTGATGGAGAGCCATGTATTAACTATTTCATAAGGGTGGAAATCAATGAATATGAAGTTATTACGAAAAATCCTATTGGATTGAGAAAAATATTTACAACCCATGATCTATTTTAAGGTCAATACAACAATCACCATGCTAAGAGACATTAGGATCCAAAATTGAATCAAAATGAGAAAAAAAAGAGTAAATAATAGTTCCAATCATGTTGGGTGTTAGGTTTTGATCAATCATCACCTACCATATGCAGAGAATGCATATCACTAGGAGAATATCCACGATGTTTTACTTCAAAGAAAAATTCCAACAATTAAAGGGGAAAATTTTGACATTCAATTATTTATGAAGGAGAGATATCTATAGCTAACAAGATGAGGAAAAAGATCATAATTTCACATATTATTGAAATTAGTGTATCAATAGACATTCAAGCCTAATATATGAACATTGATGATAGAACATCTCAATGATAAATATTTAATTTTCTGCCATAAAGTTCAACTATTTTATACGACCGATAAAATTAATGACCTCCGTGATGGATATCTAGAGGTGTTGAATGAAATATTTAAAGGCAGGGTAGATTCTAATGGCTATATATTCCACAGAGAAGTAAATAATAACTATATTGTATTCGATATGACTCTTGAGGTGATAACAAAATGTTATGATTGATTGTATGGGGATGGAAGGAAAAGAAAATTAAAAATAAACTCTTATTTTCTAAAATGACAAGGTATGGGCATAATTTATTATGAATGGCTTTCATGAAAATATAAGATGAATGAACAAAAAAATGTATGGTTATCCCCATGAACTATTAGAGTTCCTAAAAAGCTTATATATATATATATATATATAGATATATTTGTTGATGAAAGTGTTTGATCTTTATGGTAGGGGAAAGTTTGGATATTACTTTTGGTTGTTGGGTTCATCTTCTAAAAGTGTATGTAAACATTAATTATTTTTTTGTTGGGATTAACATATCCTTTTATTTTATTCATGTTTCACATGAGATATAAAATATTGATTCATCCCCTATTTTGAATTATTTAAGTGACCGACTAGATTTATGACCTACTTGACTTGTACAACTTACTTATTGACTTATGAAACTTGTGCGCAAAGGTTTTATGAAATTTTGAATACATGTTGATATATCCTCTATATAGAAGGAAAGAGGAGTGTCCCAAGATAGGATGAAAACCCTCGAATCAATTCAAATGAGTGAATTAAAAAAAGGGCATACTCTACCATTTTTTGAGTGATACGTGGGATATAAGATCTCTTGATATATTTGAGTAGGACATTTGGGAGGAAATTAGACACGAGGACATGAGAAAATATCCCCCCTTTGATGTCATATGGGGAGAGGGACATGGAAAAATGGGGCTTTACTCATTTATCCATTTGATACCATGCAAAAAATGAACATGTTGTACATCCTTTGGATCGAGTGGAGAAAAGGGTTAAAGGATGAAAGCTATAATTCTTTCCATTAGTAAGATTATGAAAAAATTAGTTACCTAAATATCAAGGGATAAATTCACCTTAATAGATCCCAAGTAAGAACTTTCATGGAGTTTTGGCGTAACCTACTAAAATTTTAAAACAAAGTCATATAATTTTTTGTAGATGGAGGTAATATGTAACACTAATATGATCTATAGTGATATAATTTGTGTATTTAGGTCCTTAAGTAATTCTTGTAGAATATATGTTTTCAACATAGATTATAGCTATCCATGTAACGAAGAGAAGGTAATATTTGTGAATAACAAGAAACATTAACTTATTGAAAAGATATTTGTTATCTATTATAATTTTAGATGCTTAATGGGATTTCTAAATTTATGATGAAATTGATTTTATTTTTCAATTACTCTATGTTACATCAAAATTGATTTCAAATGGTGGATTTATGAAAAAATTGAAGAAAGTTCATCCATGAACTCGTTGAATCCCATTGTGATAGATGAGTTCCACATTAGATTTTACTTTCAAATAATTTTTTTTAATGTATTTTTTCAGTTTGGAATCCAAAGATAAAAATGTCAATCTTGTTCTTGATCTTATATAAGTTATGTTGTTGAACAATGTTGAGATTACTGAGAAAGCTAAAGAAAATGTTTGTAATATTTCTGAAATTATCGTATGTGAAATGGCTTGAAAGGTCCAATGTTTCGGGTAGACACTTGACCTATCATTAGTGACTAAAGAAGCTTCCCTCAGTGGAGTGACCACCTAAAATGTCAAACATTTCAATCCATCTCACATACAATAAATCCAAAAATATGATAACCATTACAAATAACTATGAAAGTTTATGCTCTCAAAATTTTAGGCAAATTCACTAAAAGGAATAATGTGAGATATATATTGTATTTTGATTTGATCCTATTGTAAATCATATTGTAATTTCATTTTCTCTTAATTAAAAAATGATTAAAATTAATTACTAAATATTTGTTTAAAAATTATCATAACTGCATATCCATTTTTTGATATTTTTGATGTCTCGAATGCCATGCTTACATTAATGTGTAATGTTTACATCAGATAGATATTAGATATTCAACATTTCTTATAATTATGAGTCCATTTTCTATGTTTGTTTGACATCTCAAACATCAAATTGACATCAAATTCGCAGCATTCATATCAATTAGATGTTGGATATTTGAATCCATTTTCTATGTTTATTTTGAGTCCATTTTCTATTTTTATTCGATATCTTAAACATCAAACTGACATCAAATTTTAAGCATTGATATCAATTAGATGTTGGATATTTGACGTATAAGGCTTCTCCAATGTTTTTGAAAAATTTGATGTTGAACTAGTGTCGATAAACTAAAAATAATAATCTTTGAAATGAATAAATTTTGATTGGGTTGATGTCGATTTTGTGATGTGGAGTTAACTATGCAAAATGTTTTAAATGTCAATTTCAAGTCGAATTATGAGCTCAAATATAAAATGGCACCTTTATAAATGAATGTAGGACATATATTTGAATGTTTTCATAGTTTAGTAGGAATCCTAATGAACAAAAACCATAGAATAACACTTTTTCATGAAAGATACAATCAGCAAGCTCCCATAACAATAGTGTTTCCCTATTTTTTTTAAAACTAGTGATTTAAGACTACAAAATTCATAGTGGCGCTCTAGATTAGACATTTGAAACTCCTAATTTAAAATTAAAGCATCAAATTAGTGAGTTCAAACTAGTTGACTACTTGAGTTTGTAAGTGTTTAAAGCATAACTGCATATTGACTTCATAATTCAACACTCAAAGTCGTTGAATAATAATTCAGTTTGGAATTTGTTTTACCGATCTATTAGTTTTCTTGACGTTGCATTATTGAGACTTCACCCTTTTGTAATTGCAACATTACCGATTATTTTATCGCATACATGAACGTTTCTTAATATTATATGTTAATCAAACTAATATAGATGTAGCATTTACTATTTCCTTTGGTCATTTATTTCTATCAAACAATGTACCTTCAAATTTCCAATCTTATCCAAATCCTGATAGCCACGTGAGGTGGCATGAAAATCAATAGTTGACTTTCTTATTGCATCATCCGATTATTGGAAAAGTAGCATGGAAATCAAGGGTTGACTTTGTTAGTGCATCATCCAATTATTGGAACCTATAAAGAATTTAAGGATGGCACCTTCAAACATGAAAATATCAAAGATCATTGTTGGAATCAGATAATCCAACCAACTCCCCAGATATATGATGTTGTTGTCAAGTATTATTTTGAATGTTTTAAATTTTGAAATCTATATTACTGTATTGTATATTCATAGTATAAATATATTATTACAAAAGAAGTGAACCCAAATGAAATGTAATGGAATTTACAATAATAAAATTTCCGAGAAACTACATAGCAATGAAGATTTTGAAAGCTTTTGAATTTGAATCTTTATAAATTTCAATATGAGTTTTCGGTTTGAGTGGAACTTCCTTTAATTTCACTGGAAAATTAGAATTTATCATTTATTGTTATGATAGTGTTTGATTTGTTCAAATTATAGACTAATGGTAAAAGATAGGAAAGATGGAGCCACTTATGTTAATAGGTAATGTGCTAATTGGTATGGGAAATGACATTGATTCTATTATTTCTCTCTATGAAGAGTTTGATTGGTCTTATGGGGTGTTTCATACATATTATTTTTTGTTGATTTTCATAGTGTATTTAGTGCACACTTAACCTTCTCAATATAATATTATACAAATTTTATATTTCCAATCTTTTTATAACTAAAAAGAATTAATTTTAATCTGATCTGCCAAGACAAGAAAGGGATCAACATTTTGAAGTGCAATTTTGTTTTCAAAAATTTCACTTTGAAAAAGGTTGGCACCTTGATGGATTTCATCTCTCTTAAACATAGATAAATACAAAATTAAAATGAATATATGTTGTTGCATTAATAATGTTACCAAATACAAATGAAAAATAATATTAATATATGTTGTTGAGTTTTAAGAAAAATAACACAATCACTCGAGATGATCATGGGGTGTAATGAGGATGATAATACCATCAACTATGAAAGAAGTTTAACTGGGATAAACATTATTTTTTCCCAAAATAGGAAAAAAAAATTGGTACCTAGAGTTAATGTGCAGTGACCTAGATGTGTAGAATCAAAACCTAGCAACCTATAGTAACCCACTAGTGGTTGGCCTTCACTCCTATCATATTCTTACCCTATTTCCTTATGTGAAAGGAACACTTAAGGAACAATAGAGCTTAAAAATAGCTTAAATTATTATTCCATCACTAAAAAGTGGTTTTCATAATTAAGAATATCTCTTATAACCAAAAAGTGGTTTTCATGGTTGAAAGTACTTCTAATAAGTTCATTTATTTATAAGTGGTACCTTATCTTTTTTTTTTTTTGATAAATCCAGAGTCAAACCTTCTATTAACTTGTGTCTAAAAATATGCTACAAAAGTTACAACCGACATAAAGAGGAAGCAAATCCTCCATCAAAGGGAATATTTTTAGCAGCACTTAGTACCCATACTAAAAAGGAAGCCCTGACAAAATATTTGGCGAACATAAAAATGGGAATAGAGAATTCAACCAAGAGATTTCGGGTCTGCTTCCTTTCTCCCGAACCCACCAACATGCTCAACAGCGAATAGTCGTTGATCTGCTCCCTCAAGATCTAACGGTTAATGGCCATATCGCGTGGAACATAAGCCCGAGGAATGCCCGCCCAATGAGGGCAGTATTCACTCACCTCGCCAAGCCACGTCTAGACTGTTGAGTGGCATCGCATGAAATTCATAGAAACCACTTTTAGTTTTTAGGGTGCCCGATATGGGTGGTAAAACGGAAGTGGTTTTGACTCCCTCTAACTTTCTCCCAGACCCACTAACCTGCTCGATAGCGAATCGCCATTAATCTGCTCCCCCATGATCAAACGGCCAATGTCCATATCGCGCAGAATATAAGCCCGAGGAATACCCACCCAATGACGGCGGTATTCACTCACCTCCCCAAGCCACATGTAGACTGTTGAGTGGCATCGCATGCAATTCGTAGAAACCACTTTTGGTTTTGAGGGCACCCGATATGGGTAGTAAGCCAGAAGTTGTTTTGACTCCCTCTGACTTTCTCCCAGATCCACTAACCTGCTTGATAGCCGATAGCCGTCGATCGGCTCCCCCATGATCAAATAACCTATGGGCATATCGGGCAGAGCAAAAGCTCGAGGAATACCCGCCCAATGAGGGCGGTATTCACTCTCCTCCCAAAGCCACGTGTTGACAGTTGAGTGGCATCGCATGCGGTTCGTAGAAACCACTTTTGGTTTTGAGGGCGCCCGATGAGGGTGGTAAACCAGAAACTATTTTGACTCCCACTCACTAACTCTCGAACCCCCCAACTTGCTCGTTGGCCTGTAGCCTTTGCTCTGTCGCTGCATGTTTTCCTTCGAGACCCACAAGTTCCCAAACTCTGTGTATCTTCTTGATATACCCCTATCCTTCATTGACGAGAGGAGACAGGCAGTTGCGCTGTCTGTTCTGGTATTGTTCCATGTCTATGAGGGCCCTAAATGAATAGCCTTCACGAAATTAGTTGTCTGGTACCTCTTCCCACCTGCAACACCTATTGTCTTGTGTGCATCTTACCCCTTCATTGGCTAGCTAGTCTGCTACAGTGTTGGCTTCTCTTCTTACATGAACGAAACTTAGAGTTATTAGAATTTTGAGGTGAGCTTGTATTCTATGATAGACCTGTAGAAGTTTCTAGTGGCTCGAGACTTTATCTGGTGAAGTGCCTGAGCCTAGCTGTTTGACCAAATTGATGATTAATTCAGAGTCAGCCTCAATGATGGTGTTGTGAATGTTGTACTCTGTTATAATCTCCAAACATAGCTCCATAGCCATGAGTTCCGCCATATTATTGGTGGCCCTTCCCAGGTGGTTGTGGAAGATGACTTTTAAGTTTCCATCCTCATCTCTTATAACTCCACCATAACCAGCGTCCCCAGGGTTACCTTTTGAGGCTCCATTTATGTTGAATTTTAAAAAACCATGTGGAGGAGGTTGCCAGAAAGCTTTTCCTTCTGAGGTATGCTTCAAATTTCCATTAGGACTCTGAGGGTTATGTGACTGGAGTCCCAACAGTTTCAAAATGAGGGCTTCTCTGTTGTCCGGGGGCTTTTCTGGAGAATGCCCCCTTAGGCTGTTGACCGTTTCCTTAAGCTGCTTTAGGATTATTGTTATGATATTTTGAGCTAGGACAGTGTTATCTTTGAAGATTCTGTTGTTGCGTTCTTTCCAGACATTCTAGACCAAGAAACATGGAATCAGGGCCCAGACAGTATTTACTGTCTCATTGTCTAAGAAGTCTCTTCTACAGTTTTTCAACGTAACAGTAATGTCATTTTCGTTCTTATCTGTCTGCCTGAAGACATCATCTACCCAATTCCATAAGGTTGAGGTGTAGGAGCAGAGGTTGAGAAGATGATTCATGGTTTCTTCCTGCTGGCCACATAAATGGCATCTTGAAGGTCTAGCAAACCCTCTCTTTCTAAGATTCACCCAAGTTAGAATCTTTCCACGTTGGACCAACCACCTGAATAGTTTGATCTTCTTCCAGTGTGGGTTGTTCCATATATCTTTCCATGTCTTGTCAATGCTTGGTAAGTTAAGTCCCATAGCTATTCTTTTGGCTTCCTTGAGGTTGAAGACACCCTCATTATTTCTACCCATCTTAGTAGGTCATTCGAAGTTGAGGTCAAAATTTGTCTCTTTTCCAGGATGATCTCCAGAGCTTTAGCTTCAGTTTTCAGCGGGGTCACCTCATTGTATTTTGGTAGCTTCCAAATTCTCCATTTACAATTATCCCTTGAGTGCTCCCAATAGTCAATCACTTTTTTCAGTCCTTTGTTTATTGTATCAGTCTGAAAACTATCTAGTTCCTCTCTGCTAAGGTTACCTTCCTGCTGCCAGTTGTCCTCCTAGAACTAGGCAAGGTTTCCATTTCTGATCTCCCAGAAACTGTGTTTTTGTACTAAAGCTCTATTCTACCAAGACTTGTTCCAAATATGGGAACCTTTTATGTTTCCCGACATTGTTATGTGGTCCTTTTCTTGCCAATCCATTGCATATTTTTTTTTCCATAGTTCACCCAGGGGTTTTGTATTTCCTTTAGCCATCTCCACCATATTTTTTCTCCCAAGAATCTGTTTAGAATCATTGGGTCATGTAGACCTAAACCACCATGGGATTTGGGTTTGCAAATCTTGTCCCAAGCTATCAGAGCCCATTTCTTTTTCTCTTCTCCTTTTCCCCAAAGAAAGTCTCTTTGAATATTTCTGATTTGCTGAAGGATACCTGCTGGTGTCGGAAGGGCTGAAAACATGAATATTGGGATGGTTTGTAGTACCGCCTTGGTGAGGACTAACCTTCCCCCTAAATTCAAGGATCTGCTAGTCCACTTGTTGACCTTGTCCTTTAGTTTATTTGTTACAGCCTCCCAGATGTCCTTTCTCAGCGGTTTGTCTGTGAGGGGTACTCCCAGATATTTGGAGGGCAGTGAATCTCTTTGAAAGCCAAGAATTTTGGAGAATTTCCTTTGAATAGAGATATCAGTGTTGAAAAAGAATATCTTAGATTTTTCAAGGCTTACTTTAGTACGAGCAACCAAAAAAAACTCATATAGAATTTTTTTGAATGCTTTGGCTTCCTTGACCGTGGGTATGCCTTGCAGCATGGTGTTGTCTACAAATTGTTAATGGGTCAAAGTGTCTCCATTCTGAGTAAGTCTCAATCCTTGTATTCTTCCTTCCTCCCTGGCAGCAGTGATCGCTCTGCCCAATCCTTCCATCATGAGAATGAAGAGGAATGGTGAAAGAGGATCACCTTGTCTGAGGCTTCTTGAAGGCTTGAAAGTTTTGGATGGAGAGCCATTAAGGAGAATTGAGCAACTGGCAGTAGTGACAAGAGCCATGACCCACCATATCCAATTGTGGTCAAATCCATATGCTTTGAGAACATCCTTGATATAAGACCAACTTAGTTTATCATAATCTTTTTCCATATCCAGCTATATAATCATGCCTGCTTGCTTATTGGTTTTGAGGGAGTGCACCACTTCATGAGCTTGAATGATATTATTGAGAATTTGCCTCCCTTCCACATATCCAGTCTACTCTTTTGACACAAGTGTTGGTAGAAGAGGTTTAAGTCTATTGGCAATGACTTTGGAAATGATTTTGTACACCACATTGCATAAAGCTATGGGTCAAAATCTGTCAGGAGTTGTGGCTTTTTCTTGTTTGGGGATTAAGGCAATGAAGGATTCATTAATCACTCTCAAACCTGACTTAGAGTTTCTTGATTCCTCCACTACTTCCAAAATGTCATGTTTGACTATCTTCCAATAAGATTTGAAGAAGTCTACATTGAAATCATCTGGTCCTAGAGCTTTCCCATTATGCATTTCTTTGATGACCTCATTGACCTCCTCCTCTGATCTAACCTGTTGAGATTATGATTGTCTTCCCTGGTTACCAGCTTTGGAATGTGCTGGGTAAATCTTTTAGTGAATTGGGATCTGTGTTCCATATTCTCCTCGGCAATACTTTGAAAGTGTTGGACCAGAACATCTTCCATTTTTTCATGAGTATTTTGCTTTGTTCCTTGGGGATCTGTAAGTCTCGTTATCCTATTGTTAGCCCTGTGTGCAATGGCAGACTTGTGAAAGAACTTAGTGTTCCTCTCCCCTTCCTTAATCCATTGCACTCTGGATTTTTGTCTCCAAAAGATTTCCTCATGATAACATCTTTTATCCCATTCTTGTTGAAGTGAGTCTGCTAGCTCTTTTCTTTCCTCTGTGAATCCTTCTGAGATGATAATTTGATTAATCTCCTATAATTTCTTTTCCACTTCTTCTTTAGCTTTGAAGATGTTTCCAAACTCGTTTTTGTTCCATGCTTTGAGCTTTCCCTTGATGTGTTTGAGTCTAAGATGAAGGATGAACATTTTCATTCCTTGGGTGTGTAACTCTTCAGCACACCACTTCTCAATGTTTGTGATGAAATCAGAGTGTGTGAGCCACACATTCTCAAACCGGAAGGCCCTGTTTCTTGCAGTTCCTATCATGGAAGCTTCGAGTTGTATGGGCCAGTGGTCTGATCCCCCAAAAGAGAGGATGCAAGTTGTCAAGTTGTTCCCTGTGAGCAATAATTCCTATTAGACTATGAATCTATCAAGTCTTGAGGCTACCTGAGCTATACCCCCTCTCTTGTTATTCCACGTGAACATGCCATTTCCGGTATCCATGTCTACCAGTCTCATATTAGTGAGGAAGTTCTGGGATGCTACTGAGTCTCTACCCAGTATTCTGGTTCCCCCTTTTTTTTCCGTGAGAGATTTAATCATATTAAAATCTCCTCCCAAGATCCAAGGTAATTCTGGGTGACTTTCTTTCATTTCCTCCAGAGACGTGAGGAGCCTGAGTTTTTCTTCCAAAAGTTGAGGACCATAGACATTGGTAATCATGTAGCACTCCTTGTCCCCCACAGGTTGAATAATCAGAGAGAGGTGGTGCCTGGATGCCTCCGCATCAAGAATACCAAATTTCTATGGATTCCATAGAGTGAGAATTCCGCCTACTGCATTATTTGCTTTGACTTCAAGATACTCATACTTACATAACCATTTGTTATGCTTTTCTCTAATTTTCTCTGCTGAGCATTTTGTTTCCTGTATGAACACCATATCAGGTTTTTCTTCCTTGATTCTGTTACTTAAATTTCTCTGTTTTCTTTTTCTTCCGAGTCCTCTAATGTTCCATGTTGTGAGTTTCATAATGTGGGATTTTTAAAGGAGTAACTGAAGAAATCTTTCATCTTGCCTAAGTTAATCATGAGTTTTCCGCATTCTAACAACAGTTCTTTTTGTCTCTACCTTCCTCTTTTTTTCTTGTTTTTTGGTATATTTTCCTGATACTAATCCCATTGATTTAACTCCTTTGTTCTCCTGGTTGTCATGGCCTCTTTTTACTCCTATAGCCTTGTGATTAGACCTGTTTAGGAATAACTGTTGTAGTCTATAAAGTTCCTCCTGTGGTAGAGAGTTGATTCCTTTGTTGCTTCCTTACTCTAGAAACTTTTCTAGTTCAAGGTTCTCCCACTCAAGGATCTCCTATAGATCTTGGTCCTCCGTACCACTTTCACTTGGGGTCATCTCATTGTCCCTGTCTAATTCCATGGATTTTTTTGGATCCATTATGTGTTCATCTTGTTCCTGTATGATTTCCATGTTAGCCTCTTTTCCTTTCTCTCTTTGGTGGCTTTCTGGTATTCTTTGTGTTCCTTCTTCTTCCTCTTCTTCCTCTTCTAAAATTTCAAAACTGTTGTGACTTGGTAATTTGCTTTCACTGGGTTTATTTTGGGTCCTCTTTCCTCCTCCTTCCCCCCCTTCCTCCCACTTTGGTAAAACCTTCAGGGCCTTTTCCTTTGTTGGTTTTCTGGTTTTCCTCCCTTTTATTAAGTGGGCAGTCCCTGAAGAGGTGTCCATGTTCATGACACTTGCGGCATCTAAATGGTATGTGTTCATAGTCAAATATCTGAACCCATTCCTCATCATAAACTTCTAGGATGACCTCATCTAGAAGTGCTCCTGATAAGTCCATCTCTACACATACGCGAGAAAAGGAGGTGTATTTTCCTTGTAGAGTTGCCTCTGATATCTTTATGAAATGCCCTAAATTATTGCCTATAGCTTTTAAAGATTATGGTATCCAATAATCTAAAGGTAAAGAGTATATTCTTATCCATACCGGGACCAATGTGAATGTCTCACGCTCTGGAACAAAGTTCATCGTCCAAGGCGACATGTAGAGACCAGCAAACGCAAAGAAGTATGGTCCTCCTTCAAAATTTTTGTCCTTATCCTCCAGGTTCATGAATACCACAGTAAAAAAACCCTTAGATCCAAGATGGATATTTAGTTCTCCTTTTGGTTTCCAGGTGTTTTTTATCCAAGTGTATAGTGCCTTCTCCGTGGGCCAAATACCCATAAACTTGCATATGATCACATAGGTTGTCATGTGATCCCTATGCTCCTGCAGAGCTGGATCGTTTAGGACTATCCAAGGTTTAATGTTAGACTTGGGTTTGCAGGGCCCCATTTTTTTACTGCTCACAGTTCTCTGATCACTATTTTCAACTTTCTCCTCCTGTTGAACCTCCTCATGGGTGCCTTCCTTTTCATGGGATTTGCTGCCTTCTGCCTTTTGGGTGTCAGTAATTTTTGTCTCATTCTCCGAAGAATTTTGAGGTTTGTTTCGATTCGCTCCTCTACTTCTGTTCAAAACCACGTTACTGTAGGAGGGAGTGGAGCTCCCTCCTCCTTGCCCCTCCGTGGTTACCAGCTTGTTCCTGAGTCTTCTTTATCAAACCCTAGTTCCCTCCGCTCCTCTTCCAATCGATTGCATCTAGTACAAATTCCGCCTCCTGAATTCAAGTGGTACCTTATCTTAATTACACCTATATGTGTGGTTTATTTTAGAATAAAGCTTCCAAAATTTCGATTCCTTAGAAAATAAAAATTATGGATGGTCTAGATTTAATAATGTGAGAATATTCTTCATCTATGAATGATCAAACTAATCAAATCAAGGGTTTTCATATATTTTTCTATTTCCTACCTCAACTCTTTCATGACATTACAAATTCTCAGAGTTACAAATTACACATAAGTATTTCGATGACTATCGACATTTAGAAGTCGTTTAATTTATATGGTTGTGCTTGTTCATATGCTATAACAAATACAAAATCCTATTATAATTTAAATTCTTGTGAAAGACTCAATGCTAAATATATTATACACTAGATTCTCATACATATATTGAAGTCTTATACACCAATAATATATAATCACAGAAACAGGTGTCTAATTAAGCAGATAGGGTGTGTTTATTTAGATAGTCGTGACTATTTTGGAATAAGGATTCCTTAGTTTTAATTTATCAATAATTATTACATGGATGGTAGGGGCTTAACCTCCACAAAATATCCTAGAATATTCTTAGTAGTATACACAATCAAAGGTTGAGATTTATCTCCAAAGTAGTTGTGTTTTTTTTGCTCATTTAATTAAATCATTTAATTGAAAAAAAAAATATGAACACGTGCCATATGAGTTATCATTTTTTGGACACGTGGTATGAGGTATTGGCCCATGGGATTGTATAAAATCATATTTACAAGTTAAAAATCTCCATGATAAAGTGGAGTGAATCTCCATGTTTAAGAATCGTGTTACACATTTTTTAAGATATATATGTTTACCTTATATATTTATTCCAATAATAATAATAATAATAATAAAGTTATAATTTAGCTTATTTTAAAGATTTTTTATGATTTTGGACATGTAAGATGCATCATAAAATATGTGTTCTGATGTCTATCGACATTTTTTTTAATAGTGAGAAAACCTATCATAACTTAGTTGCCAAACGAGCATTGAGGACAACCATATCTAGTTGTTATCCATGAATGCATGTTTACTCAACACTGTTATTCAAGGAAAACCATGCCACCTAGAATGACCAACTGGTGGTTGGTAAGGGGGCATGTTTTCACTTCTGTGAGATGTCTTTGGGTCTTGGTCCATTAACCTATTTCCT